>FIZU01018187.1:0-14339 GCA_900064475.1 Pseudococcus longispinus | reverse complement strand
ACAAAAAATTTGGACACAAAATTTGGACACTTTTTCAGGATTGACCCCAGCCATTAGACATATCCATGTCAAAAATGTTCAACAACCGTGAAATCCATCGAAAATTTCACAAAAATTGCCAAAAAAAATCTCGTAAAAATCGTCAAAATTATAAAGAAATAATTCAAAATATACAAAAAAGTACCAAAAAGTCATGAAAATCGTCGAAAATATTGTTAAAGTTGTCAAAACGTTGACAAAAATTGGTAAAAATAATGTAAAAATGGTCTAAAAACCATAAAAATGATCGATAATTTTATATAAATTATTGAAATTGTTACGAAAATGGGTAGAAATATCAAAGAAATGGTCGACAAATCATGGAAATTCTCAAAAAAGTGGTGAAAATTTCTGAAAATTTCGCGGAAATCATTCGAAAAATGGAAGAAAATCATCAAATAGCTATAAAATTATCAAAAATATTGTTATAATTGTCGAAATTATCAGAAAAATCTGTAAAAACAACGTAAAAAATAGTCAAAAGAACCAAGAAATCTGACAGAAATTTCATAAGAAGTACTGAATTTTCACAACATTTTTCGAAATTTTTATCAATTTTTTCCAAGTTATGTTTAATTTTTAACCCAATTTTTTATTAAGATTTTAGAATAATGCGACGGTTTTCATGGCATTTTAACCAAATTTACAACATTTTGCAATCATTTTTAGGAGTTTTTTCACAATTTTTAGTGATTTTCTATACTTTTTTTTTGCCTTTTGAACGACGTTCAAGAGGATTTTCGACGATTTTAATGATCTTTCAAATGTTTTAACAATACTTAAATTTTTTTTTTTGAAATATCAATAACTTTAACGAAATTTTCGACAATTTTAATGTTTTTCTGATCGTTTTAATATTATTTTTTCACACGCTTTTGCAAAAATATTGGCAACTTCAACAACATTTTTGACCATTTTCACAATTTTTCAGTTATTTTCATCTTATTTTCAATGATTTTTACGAAAATTTAAACAATTTTTAGTCCATTTGTGCTTACAATTGTTTGGCAACTTCTACGATATTTCCGCCGATTTTTATGACTATTTCAATCATTTTTACGAGGTTTTCAACAGTTTTTATTACGTTTTGACCATTTTTACAATATTTTCGATAATTTTAATGGAAATTTTCAAAGTTTTTGCAAAATTTGAACTACAGCCCTACTTTTAAAATATTTTAAATAATTTTCTTTGAATTTAATTTTTTAATTTCTGCCCAAATTAGCAGTTGGACCAACACTTTGACCCAAAATGACTTTAGCTGGGTCGAAGCTTGCTTGACCTACCCTATTGCAAAAATAAGTCGAGAAATCAAACTTCAATCTAGGTATGCAATTTCAGATGACCTTTAACTTGGTGAAAAATTGATAATTCGAATCTTTAAAACGCAATTCTATCCCTTTTCAAAAAAAAAACAAACATTTCGAATAATTTTCGAAATTGGTTTCGCCTCAAGTAATACAGGGAAGTCCAAGAAGAAAAGTGCTCGTTTTGAAAATGGGGAAAAAACATGTTTACTTCAAAAATCTTGAAAACTAAGCCTTCTAGAAAAAAAACCAATATCTCTTAAACGAAGGAGAATTTTAAGCTCAGCAATTTTCATTCCTTGAATTTTTTTTTCGTAGCACTTGGTTTGACCAGAAAATCTACGTTTTTGTGAAATTTACAAAATCGATGGTTTTGAAAATGAAGAAAAACAAAAAAAGTAGTAATTTCCCATAAACATGGATTTTCTAGCCAAACTAAGATGGTACGAAAAAAATACAAGGGATGAAAATTACAGAGCTTGGAATTTTATTTCTCCCATGAGCTATTAGTTTTTTTCTAGGGAGCTTAGTTTTCAAGATTTTCTAGTCGAAATGTTGTTTCATTTTTGAAATTATCGAATTCGTAAATTTCCCCATAAACATGGTTTTTCTGGCCAAACTAAGAGTGCTACGAAAAAAAGGTAAGTGATGAAAATTGTAGAGCTTGAAATTCTCTTTTTTCTAAAAGCTAAAGTTTTTCGTTCAAATGTTGGTAATAACGCGTAATTTATCATTATTACGCGTAAATCAGCAATCTTCGCCGATAATAAATTGAAAGTGATACGAAATTCGAAATATCATGGCACATCAACATCGCTCAAATCCTTCGTTAATATCTACCACTATTTCCTTCACATGACAAATGCAATTCATCACTAATTCGCCCATTCGTCTTCTCCTCCATTCTCTTATTTCACCGATCGCTCGATAATTTCTATAAAACTTTCCTCCATCTATTGACTTTTTCGACCCAAAACAAAAAAAAACAGAAGACCGAATAAACTACTCAATCGAGCCGACAAAGCGAATTCACTAGTATCATCTATTCAAGCACGAAAAAAAAAACTTGACCCGGCGATCATCTCACGCGTAAAAATTACGAACTCATTAAAGTCTGCCCAGATGGAGCGAGAAATCCGGGGAGGGAAAACCCCATCGTTAGAGTCTCGAAGCCTCCATCGCGGTGGTCGCTAACGCCACGATGGAAAACTCGTACGTGCGTAATACTACGCTTCTTTTTCTATTCGTCGCTGGTGAGAGAGCGAGCTTCGACGACGACTACGAGTTTGGCAAATTGAATAACATCGAGGGATCGTTGCAGGGGTGTTTATTCGAGACGCCTTTTAAATAATAATAAACCGTGAAGAGAAAGGAAGCAAGAAAAAAAACCGGAAATCTTGACTTCGACGCGACAACGCGACCTGCAAAAGCGAGACCCTAAGGTGAGTTTATTTTATCAAAAAAAAAGGAAGAAATAGGTGCTGGAAAACAATACAACTACACTGCGAATAAAACCCCTGCTTATGTAACCTTTCCCTTTCGATTATTAATTCGGTTGGAAAATTTCAAAATAATTTTCGTACGTGTATCTACCAAAATCGCATTACGTATGTACCCCTCGAATACCCCAACAACAAGATGAGCCTTTTCGATCACCTAGTTTTGATCTTTTCAAGCCGAACGAGAAAATATACGATGGGCGAGAGCAGCTCGGTACGTAAAACCGAAAAGAGCAGATCTTATTTTACATAAATAGCGATATCGTGTATTTACCGTTAAGCTCGTTTCTAAATCTCAACTTCACTTAAGGGACCTGCGCTGCGTCGCCCCGTTTAATACGCATTCGTTCATGTCGCACATTAATTTTTCCCTATAGCCTCATATTTTCTTATTCATTTCCAACTAAATTACTCTCGACTCGCGGAATAAAAGCTAAACAAATAAGCTTCTCGATTACACAACGTACGTAGGTACATTACATACGCGAGCGTGAGCCAATGGATACGAAGTATAATACGTAAACACACGTATACCATATATACGAGCTTATTGAAACACTAAGGTACTTTGGAAATTTCACGACTCCACCGCCTACGCCATCTTCTCTAATCTTCCCAGCATATGCAATTTACCCATCGCTTCTCCCAGCTGAAAGTTTAAATGCGCTATATTTCGTACACTTTGCTTGCACTACGATACCTACCCGTATATACGAGTCGAATGCACTAATGGACGACTCCGCTAAGAAAGGAAGGAACCCTTTTAATGAACACGTGGATACCATTCGGGTACGAGTGTCGGGTGTGTACGTACAGTAGGTATTCTTTCCTCGATATATATCATAAATATCACGATTTTCATCCGTATGTATACGTATAGTAGCTATTTCTCATTCGTAAGTGAGGAAAATATATTATTACGTAATATACCACGCGTCTTATGTACTAATTTGCGCCAAGCAACGTAAACACATGCGATAGGTACTAGAGGGCGTGCATTTTGAATAATCTTCCCGGTAGTTTCCTTATTTGAGAAGTTTTTCGTCGAAATTATTATTCATTTTGAAAGGAATCGTTCGTCGTGAACGACAGCGATACAGTTTTCGCGAAGTTTGAATAGAATCGATGATATTATCTGGTGATTTATTTTTTACGACTTTTTTGCTGATTCGAATCGTTAAAGAAAATAAAAAATTTTATACTGGCTAAACGAATCAATTCTTAGGTGAAAATGTGGAGAATCTTTCGCGAACGAATCCTCGGAATGTCGATTACTTGCCAAAAAACTGACAACCAAACATTTTTCAAAAATATTGATTTGAAATTATGCAAAATATCGATAAAAAATCCATATTTTTCCAACATTCGGAATCAGAATGCAGAGAAAAACCGAAGTTGGCATTACTGAGAGGTTAAAAATTAGACATTTTTGAGCCAGGTGGAATTTCAACCTATTTTTTCACTCAAAATTCATCTACTTCATGAAAAATTAATATCTATTCACCGATGATCGTTCACTAACGAATGAATTGATTTGCAAGAAATCGTTCACAAACAACTTCATCGTTCATTCATACAACAAACAAATCCTTTTGCGACCGAATTGATGAATTGACTTACACATCTAGAAAGTGTTCCATAAACGACTCATCAAATTCATAAAACGAGCAGATCGTTCACGAACGATGAGCCAATTGCAGGAAAACGTATTCATGATATTACGAAATGCAACTTTACTAAGCATTAATTCACACGTATATACGAATCGTTCGTGACCGATTTAATGATTTCACTCGTGAAAAATCATTCACGAACGACTGAGCCGATTCAAGAGAGATTTTTTACAAAAAAAATCATGAGATATCAATTCACACATTTTCAAATCATTCGCGACCAATTTGATAAATTTTTTTAATAAAGAATCGTTCGCGAACGATTGAACCGATTCAAAAAAAATTATTTACCAACGAATTCATCAAAAATTATTTCACACATATTCGAATCGTTCGCGACCGATTTGATAATTTTTTTCATAAAGAATCGTTCATCGACGAAATCGTTCGCGAACGACTGAACCGATTCAAAGAAAATTATTTACAAACGAATTCATCAAAAATCAATTCACACATATTCGAATCGTTCGCGACTGATTCGATGATTTCACTCACGAAAAATCGTTCACCAACCAAATCGTTCACGAACGACTAGACCAATCGAAGGAAAATTACTCACAAAAGAATTCATCAAACATCAATTCACAAATATCCAAATCATTCGCGACCGATTGGTTGAATTTACTTATGAAAAGTCGTTCACCAATCGAATCGTTCACGAACGACTGAATCAATTCAAGGGAGATTTTTCACAAACAAATTTATCAAACCAATTCACATATTTTCAAATCGTTCGCGACCGGTTTGATAAATTTTTTCATAAAGAATCGTTCGCTAGCAAAATCGTTCTCGAACGACTGAACCGATTCAAAGAAAATTATTAACAAACGAATTCATCAAAAATTAATTCACTCATATTCGAATCATTCGCGACTGATTTGGTGATTTCACTCACGAAAATTCGTTTACCAACCAAATCGTTCACGAACGACTAGATCGATTGAAAGAAAATTATTCACAAACGAATTCATCGAACATCAATTCACACATATACAAATCGTTCGAGACCAATTTTATGAATATTCACTTATGAAAAGTCGTTCACCAACCAAATCGTTCTAGAACGACTGAGCCGATTCAAGGGAAATTATTCACAAACAAATTCATCACAAATCGATTCACAGAATATGCAAATCGTTCGAGAACTAGGTAGCAGATTTACGAATGATTCGTTCACGAACGACTTTGTGGATTCAAACAATTGATCAAGAGTTAGCGAACGACTCCATCAATTGCATTTCTGAAAATTCTCGTTTAATAAAATACATAATAAAACATTCTCGAACGACTCGATTGAATCATTAATGAAGCAAATCGTTCATGAACGACTATTCATGCTTGACATGAGCTTATTCCGTTCCGATTTCATTCTTGAGTTGGAAAATACCGTTTTTTTTAGGTTTTCGTTTACGTTTCATAGGCCTAAAAAAAATTTTCAAATCGTTCGCAAAACGATCCAACAGTAAAAATTGGAACTGTTTGCAAATGACTTCACCAATTTTGAATGTACGATTCAAAAAAAGAATTTCGAATTCGCAAACCACAGCTGACCAGTTTTTTCAGCAAGTTGTGCATCAACGAATCAGTCAATCATTTCGATAAAGTCGTTCGCGAACGATTCAACGAAGGTAGCTTATTCACGCAAACCATCCTGTACTGTCTCATTTGACACTTTCATTGATCGTTTGAATACAAACGAAACTCATTTCGTTCATTAGCGATTCCAAGTCACATGACATTCGTTCGCGAACGATTCAATATTTTCATTTTTTTTATACCCCAAAAATAAAGGATTCGAAAAATCAGTTTCTCAAGTAGATAAAAATTGTCCGTCAAAAATCGTGTCGTTCGCGAACGATTCAAATATTAGAATGATTCAGTTAATTTTGACTCTTCAAAAACAACACCAATCGTTCAATTTTCAGAACGATTTTTCAGAAAAATCAGAAGAATCGATAGCTCAAATGAGACTAATTTCAAAACTGCTCGGAAAATTTCGTTCATTCTTGAACGAATATTCATGCAAATCGTTCGCGAACGATTCAATATTATTTATAAAACAAAAGAGGATTTAAAAAATCAGTTGTTCAAGTGAGTAGACATTTAAAATTGCTCGTCAAAAATCGTTTCGTTCGCGAACGATTCAAATATTGGAAAGATTCGCTCAATTTTGAATCTTCAATAACGACAACAATAATATCATTTGTTCATTTTAGAGAACGAGTTTTCGAAAAAATTACAGGAATCTATAGCTCAAATGAGATCAATTTCATAACTGCTCGGAAAATTTCGTTCATTCCTGAACGAATATCCATGCAAATCGTTCGCGAACGATTCAATATTTTTTTTTTTTCAAAAAAAGAGGATTTAAAAAAACAATTGTTCAAGTATATACAATTGCTCGTCAAAAATCGTGTCGTTCGCAAATGATTCGAATACTGGAACGATTCGTTCAATTTTGAATCGTCAAAAACAACAAATGTTCATTTTAAAGAACTTTTTTTTTTTGAAAAAGGGAAGGAATCTACTATCAAATTAGATAAATTTCATAGCTGCTCGGGTAATCTCGTTCATTCCTGAACAAATATCCATGCAAATCGTTCGCGAACGATTCAATATTTTATAATTTTTTTTTTCAAAAAGAATAAGATTCAAAAATTCAGTTATTCAAGAAGATAAGTATACAAAATTGTTCGTAAAAAATCGTGTCGTTCACGAACGATTCAAATATTAGAAATATTCGCTCAATTTTGAATCTTCAAAAACAGTAATAATAATTTGTTCATTTTAGAGAACGATTTTTCTGAAAAATTAGTGAAATCGATAATGCAAAGTGCTCGGAAATTCTCGTTCATTTTTGAACGAATATCTATGGAAATTGTTCGCGAACAGCACCGCATATCCGAAATTCGGATCAAAAATTCGCAAAATTAAGTTGTCTCTTTGAAATCTGTTCAAAATATGCAACCATTTGCAAACTACGAGTAACTATTCGAAGATTATGAATGAGTACGATCAATTGTGAAATCTTTTCGAAAAAATCTCGCGATTCTCGAACGGATTCGTTCAACTGACTCATGCAAAATCGACCTTTGCACACGAAATACGTACAATCCAATCCGAACCTTTCCCGAATCCATTCAGCACCTTTGCAAAACCCTATTATCCCAGGCACAAATCTCCAATAATTTCTTATTAACCCTCCCCCTCCCCTATCCTCTCCTTTCAAAGAAATTTTCGTACAAAATCGCAACACCTGCATTAATTTCGAATCATCCAAACGTCATTTCCGCATTCGAACAAAAATTTCGACACGCACACTAATATACGAATACATCACGACACAAAGACTACCACCAACGCGACAAAATCGAGCGGACCCATTTGGAATTGGATTTTTCGCACCATACGACACGACTCCGGCGCTATTAATTAACCTAACGGTTAAAGCTTCGCAATTACGCGGCCATTTCCAAACACTACGTTAAAACTAGGGCCGGAAAAAAGTCGAGACGCAAATAAACAAAACGACCGACGGGCCAAAAAAAAACACCCGGCATCACTTCGAGCGGAAAATACACCGAGATAAAAATGTTATTAAATATTTTCCACCAGTCAATACGAATAAATCAATTCGTTTTAACGCTCGACTTAATTTTAGTATAAACGTAGGTATTTTTTTCCTCTTTCTATGGTTTCCCAGAGAGTGAAAAAAGACTCTCGAATTAGTACGTACGTATTTTTCATTTCGATTTCGTTTCATTTTCTTCATCTCGACTTCGATTGTTTTCAATTTTTTTTCTAATATTTTTTAAAGTCAAAAATACTCAATTTTTGAAAAAGAGCAAAAAAAAATCAAAATTCCTCGATTTTGCTGAAATTGCAATATATGATGTTTATCGACGTGAAACAAGTTCAGATATGATTTTTAGGCCCTTAAGTCATCTTGAAAAGGTTGTGGGTCCTCAAAATGGAGTCATTCCAGTATTTCAAAAGAAAATTGAAAAAAAAGAAAAAGATGAACGAATTTGATCCAAATGCAGGTTGATGGTGTATTTGGGTGTCCTTAATGAAAAATTGCAAGAAAAAATTTTTTTGATCAGAAATGACCCATTTAAGAGGAAAAAATAAGCAAAAAAATCGGTTTTTTGCATTTTTAAAGATGACGCACGATGATATCAAGTCTTACAAAAATATGAGGTTATACGTCTAGGCTGGGTACATAATATATATTTTTTTCAGAATTGCATCTCTCAAAGGGGTTACCAAAATGGCAAAGCTTAAAATGTCCATTTGACCTTGAAAAAATGCTCGAAATTTTTTTCAAAAAATTCCATAAATTACTCTCAATACTGTCTATTATTCCTGCAAGTTTGAAAAAATTCTGTTGAAAACTGCCAAAAATAGAAATTTTAGCGAAAATGCACATGCAACCCCTCCAGAAGGGGTTAAGGTTGAGAAATCGAGCTAAAAATTTTGTCACGGGGGTTTCAGACCCTGAGGACCAACTTCCACAGGATAATTTCAAATTCGATGCTCAGGGCCAAATCACCCCTATAAACCCAGCTACGCTATTTCTCAACAAAATGACAAAATATTTAATTTGAAATACTCACATTATGGAACCACGTTATTCTATGCTGGGTCGGATTCGATCTAACTTTACATTCGAAGTACACGTCGTCGCCTTCTTTGATATTCTTCGGATTAAGCGAGTTCCCAAAATTCAACGTGACAATCGGCGGATCTGCGAAACAACCAAAAAGAAACCCATTCGTTCGATATAAATAACTTATCGAAAAAGCAAAACCCTCGTCGCTCGGAAACATCCACAGCGAGGAACCAGAGAGAGAGAGAAAAAAAGTAAAAACTACGTACACGATCCGTTTATAATTATACGCACCTTGCTATCGAGGTATACGTGCCCGATGGCCAAGGGCGGGAAGGGGTTGGTCGACGAAGGGACAACTCTATAAACGCACGACACTTCGTTTTCATTAACGGGCCTTTCCGTCAGCCAGATTGAAGTTTAAAGGCTCGGTTGATTGGAGCGGGTGTGAGGGGTAAGGTAAGGGCATACAAAACTAAAGATAATTGGCAAGGCGAGAAAACTTTTATAACTACAGACGACCGAGAAGACCAGGGTGGCGGTGACGTAAGGGTGGGAACTCGCGAAACGGTACAAGAACAACACTGGCACAATATACGCGCGTATTGGCGTTATAATGATAACGTCACCTGTCACGGCTGCCAACTTAGCACAATGCACAACACGCTACCTTTAAATGTGATGTCTCAATTAGTGCCAAGAAAAGCCGAGCTGCAGAATAGGACATTTAACGGGTCTCGAAGCTGTTTTCAAAAACTTTTACCCAGGCGAAACTTTTAATTTAGTTATAACGTCCCCCACGTCTGTTCCCTTCCTCGCTCGTTTTGCCAACTCTTCTCTCTCTCCCTCTCACTCTGTGCCATTCTTCTCCCTCATCATTCTTCTCGAGCCTCCCCTCCCCACCTTGCAACACTAATGTATGCTAATAACTAATATTTATTATTTCACGAAAATTCACGTCGCCTTGTAACTTGTGGATTTTAAATTTGATTTATTTTCGTTGACGTGATTTCTTCACATTAACTTCCTCCTTTTACATTTTACACCGACTGAGGCCACTGGCGCGGACTGCACCGAACCCTCATCCTTCTCCACGTTCACCTTTCCAAAACTCACCCAATCAGCACCAATTCCTCGTACCTATGGCAATTCGCGCCTTATACCTACAAAAATCACGATAGCTACCGTCATTTCATCGCCTACACATTCGTTCTTCATCCTACCTTCCTTCTTCACTCGATTTTCCCAAATCTTTCACGCCTTTTGTACGCGTATTACAACCGAGCTCATTTAATAATACATCGATACCCTCCTCTTTTCATCGCCCTTTTGCCAAACCGACGAAATTCGCTCGTCTCAATAACGCGAAATGTGGCCAATGCTACCGACACGACAGCTATATTTAAATTAAAAAAACCACCTGCCCTCGTACTCCTAATTTATTACCCCCAAACGACGACGTACGTATCGAAATATGTATGTAATATAATGGAACGTTTTTCAATAGGTACTCTCGAATCAAAAACCATCGCTTTACAATAAGCGTATTTTAATATCCGTCGCGAATACGATTTGCAACGTCTGGTGTTTCCTTCCAGTTGAAAGAAATCTCCTTTTTATACGTAAAACGAGTTACTTCGATATGCGCCATGCCGCAAAATATCCTGGATGCTTGTTCAATGCATTGGTGATAAATGAGTTGCATAAGCGAATCGCCGTAAATACGAGTAAGGCAAGAAATTTCAGGTGGCGAATAAATTGCCTAACGAATTCGCCGTAAATACGGATGATGATTTTAGAGGGTCGTGATGCAACACACTTTCGATGGTATTTTCAAACAATTTTTATTCTAGAGGAGGAGGGTATAGGATTATGTTTTTTAAATATTCAAAGAAAGCAGGGGGAGGCGCTTGGATGAATATTCAAATAAAATTGGCACTAAAATCATAAGATGAACTCTTCAACATTGTAGCGAAGTAACAAATTTTATCGAATTTGCATTTCCTTTCGAATTAATTTTTACGATATTTCAAATAATACCTCAGAAAGTCATCAGCATTTATTATATGGCTAGGGTTTTGTTGAAGTGTTGAAAAAATAGGGAATTGGAAGGAAGAAAAAACCAATAAAAATATTTACGATTTCACTCTAGTCGAAACACGACGCGCCATAAAAATAAAAGCAAATGATGAAACAAAATCGAAATACTGGAAGAAAAAGGGATGGTAAATACTAAACACAATGATTTTTTTGCAAAAACATCCAAACAATGAACAATAAAAGAGAATTATAAAAAATAAAAAATTTAAATTTCATTTTTTCCAATTTCAAGTTGGATTGTGAGAGGGGACGAGATGAAAAAAAGCATAGGCAAAATTTTTTATGAAAAGAACTCAAAAATTGGTAACTTCCAAATTTTTGAAACAATAAAAAAATTGATTAATTCGCGCTTATGATTAAAATACCAATAGAACGATTTTAAAATCACATAGAAATCATGTAAGTAGAACTCTAGTTGTCAAACATGAGAAAAAAGGAAACCAAAAAAGTGTTTAATATAGTGCCCAAAATCATTGAAAAGATTCTACAAAATAGTTCAGAGCATGAGAATCAGGTATACACTATTAAATAGTATAAAATCATTGAAAATTCTATAAAAACTTGCAAAAAAGATAACAAAATGATAAGAAAATTGTTTCGAAAATTCCAAAAATTGAGGTTCATTTTATTAGTTGTAAATTTTATACGTCATATAAAAGGATACCAGTTTGAGTGCAATACGAAAATGGTTTAATTTTTGTGATGATGTAGTTGAGTATCGAAAAAAAAATTAAAATTAGAAAAAAATCATCAAAATTCTACCAAAAATTATTAAAAATTGCACTAAACCCAATAAAAGTTTATTCATATTGAATTGATCAAGACTGGTTTTGGGAGGTGTGACTGGGGTAGAATCAACCCCAGAGATCAAAAAATGGTATTTTACTGAAAAATTAATTTCTAATTAAAATCAAAAAGATTATTTCCAAAATTCTTGAAAATTACAATTTTAAAAATCACGAAAATTATTATTTTCAATTATTCAAAATTATGCTTTAAAATCATTATGGGCAAGCGATTATGCTTTTGGGATGACCAAATCAGCAAAAAAAGTCACTAAATTCCTACAGGCTGACTTTTTGACATTTTGTTAGACTTTTTTGAACTTAAAATTCTCTTCTCATTTTCACTGACTTTGGACTTGGAAAATAACGTAAAATGGGACATAAAACTGTCAAAAAAATTAAAATTGGGAAAACGAAATAAAAATTTCCGTCATTGTCTAAAAATTGTGACAAGAGTGAAAAATTTATCAACTACTAATGCTGACTTTTAGATATTTTTCAGACAAATATTTTAGATTTTTTGGAATTAAATAATTTTAGAAATCACGTCAACATTCCGACTTGTCATCAGGCAAACTTTTTGGGCTTGGAAAATTTCAGAGATCACGCTGACTTCAAGTCATTTTGTCAGGCTATTTTGGATTTTCTCGATTTGAAAATTTTTCAGATTTTAAACGAATTCTACGATTTAGAAAATTTTAGAAATTCTGACTTTTCGATTTTGAAAAATTTTAATAAAAGGTCAGTTGATTTCTGAACTTGTAAAAATTTAGAATGTTTCAAAATTTTGACTTTTAGACATTTCACGAGACATGATAATGTCAGACTGTGAAATGTCTGGTGAAAAGTCAGCATAATCACAGAAATTTTCCAAGCATATTCAAGAATGGGTGAACTTGAAATTTTTTGAGATCGTCTTTTAGACATTTTGGCAGCCATTAGACTTGACTTTTTGAACTTTGTATTTTTTTAAACTTTTTTTGGACATAAAAAATGTAAATTTTCAGAAAAAAATTCTGACTTGTTGAACTTGAAAAAATCTACATGGTTTCAAAATTTTACTGTAGGATTTTTTTGGTCCATTTTTTCATCGCATATTTTTAATTTTTCAATATTTTGTGAGACTTTCGAAAGCTTATATTTTATTACCCAAATAACTTTTTGGACTTGAAAACATTCAGAAATTCTTGGGTTTTGACGTCGTAAGGGTTTGGCGCTGTAAGGGTCCAATTCCAGACTTTTTAAACTTAAAATCTCAAATAACTTTTTTCGGACTTGAAAATCTTTTGAAATTTCAAACGACTTTCTGGACTTGGAAAAAACTTTAAAAATCACCTCCCTGACAGAAATTGTATTTGATAAGTCTGACTTGAAAAAAAAAATTATCGAGAGTTTTTGGACTTTAAAAAAAAGGAGTTTGAAAATTTCAGAGAATTTATCAACTGTCGTAAAAACTTTCTGTATTGTTGTAAAAATTGTTTAAAATTTCATAAAAATCACTGAGCACGTTGCAAAAATTGTGAAAAAGTGGTAAAAAATGATGGATAAGTACATATATTTTCACAATAATTATGAGATTTTTGATAATTTATATGATTTTTTTTGATAAAATTTTTACTGATTTTTCGAAAAATTCAGGACATTTACCAGAATTTTCAACGGTTTTCATGACCTTTTGACGGTTTTCAAATTTTAAAATCATGTTTATGAAAAACTCATCGATTTAAGAACATCTTGACGATTTTAACAAATTTTTTGTTTGTTTAAAAATTTTTTACTGATTTTTGTGAAAATTTTGACAATTTTAATTATGCACATTTCCAATGATTTTCCTGATTTTTTGGCCAATTTTAGCACAGAATATGTTTTTGCAATGACCAAACTCGTGAAAAAAGTGACAAAATTTCATGATGTTGACTTTTAGACATTCTGTCATACTTTTTTGGACTAGCAAAATTTTTCAGAATTCAATTGATTTTTTAGACTTGGAAAATCATTTTTATGAACTCGAAAAATTTCAAGAATAGACTTTTTTAACTTTCAGTTGTAAAAGTTGTTCAAAATTTCATAAAAATCATTGAAAGTGTAGAAAAATTTATGAAAATGTCGTGAAAATTGTCTAAAAAGTTCTCAAAGGGTTTGGCCGGATAAGAGGTGATATCGGCCCCCAACGCTTTTGGGCTCCTATATACCACAGGTGGTGTGCCTTGACTAGAAAAAATTTTTGACAAAGTTTTGGACCCCTACCCCCTTCCGTTTGCGCTCCACACCCCTTTTATTGTCGTTTTTTCATGAATTTTTAATTTCGATCGGGGTGGTGGAAAATT
>FIZU01018182.1:0-12286 GCA_900064475.1 Pseudococcus longispinus | reverse complement strand
GGGGGGGGGGGGGGGGGGGGGGGTGAAAATTTTGGTGATAAGTTTTTATATCAGGGGTAACATTTAGGATCACTTTTGAGGAAATTTGAGTCGAGGGCCGATTTCACTATCTTATCAGGGAAGGGCCTTACTTTTGGTTCATATGCTAAAAGAAAAATCACATACCAACTCGAGTTCAAAAAAGAAGGTATATACCCTGATTATTCTCCCCCCCCCCCCCCCCCCCCGAATAAACCTTTAAAAACTGCTCACATTTTACTCGTAGCTATTACCTACCTTACTTTTTTAAAACAAAATTTGTAAAAATACGTTAAAATTACTAAAAAAAATTTGAAATTTGGATTCGAGTTGCCCATAAAATTTGTAAAATGCTGTTTTCTCAACAAAATTTTTTTTTGAAAAATTGGTAAAGCCAAAAAATTGAACTGTCCTCCTCATTTCCTCGAGTTACTCCCACAATTCATTTATCATATGTTCTACAAAGATATTTTCAATTTCGCTCACCTCTTCCTGACGAAATCCTGGTCAAAACCTAAGAACAGAACCCGAATCTTTAATAAATCAACCTAGATTTTTTCACCATACGACGATGAAAATATCAACATGTCAGGTCTGAAGGGAGAAACAAACAAATCAATCTATATGATATAATATTTCACGTATAGGTATCAGATATTTGTATACGTATGCTAAGCTACATTGAAGAAATTAGCCTTGAGCATGGCGCCTATCAGAGCTTAGGTAAATGATGTGTAAAATGATCACACCATAACACTTTTCTGCCAATTACGACGATCGATAACACCAATAATTACGCGATATAATTACCTACAAAATGAAATCCATCACGTCGAAAGTGAAATCATTCATTTTGATCTGTGGAAAATGACTCGACTACTGCGTGTAAATTACCTACCTCACCCACGAATAGGTAATTATATTCGATGATAAGACGTTAATTTTCATACCAGGAAAAAAAAATCTAGGTAGATATGTCAATTCTCATTAGGTCAAGTCCTACATAGACATACTTTGTATGTGCAAAAACCCGATACATTGACACGAACCAGCGACATGCTCGAGAATATACATAATACATAAATAAATCCGCAGGTATCGAGTAAGTATAGACCTACACCTACATACTCCATACATGGTACAAGGTTACTATGTATCTCGTATACACACAGAAGCTGGTTAGGCGTACAATACGAAGATGAAAATTCGGTAGCACCGTTGTCATACATAAATCACCATCATCACGCAGTATTCTGTAATATGAAACGATTCGTCATGGGTAAGGGTAACTGTATTATAACTTATAAGGTGCAAGTCTGTCGATTGATACGAATAAGTATTATGAAATATTCTTGTTTGATTAACGAGTTCAACTGCCTATTATGTACTTGTACTCTACAGACTACATCCTGCTTTAGGCGTATGCGTTAATTGTTACTTTATCGTAATGCAACTTCTTCTGTAAGTGGATTATTTCTTAATAAAAAATCAACTCGTTCGGCTTCCAAAGAGATGGCGAGATGAATCGAATTTAATTTTCACCCAGTGCGCCGTTCGATACATATTTGCGACGAATGTTCGAGGAACCCGCAGTGTATTCGTGTTGTGATAATATGTGCTGAAGAATTCAGGAACTATACGACGAACAATGTTTATACCGCGGATATATTACACCATCGAGGTCTTCCTCGCGTTTGGAATATTATTACGATTCGCCGGTACGTTTCATTGATATTTTTAGTTTATTTTTAATGGTTCGAATTTTTTGCGAAGAATATTTTACCCGTGAAAAATACCGAGTAGTTAGATATACTACGTCTCATTCAAGTACCGATAGGTATTGAAAGACTGTTACTCGTATTTATATCACCGTAGATATCAAAAATATTTTTGCGTCGTAAACTTTCATAACGGTTAATTTTTTGGCTGAATTTTCAGAAATGAGAATTTGAAAAATCTTCGTCAATAAATCCTCGCACAATTTTTATAAAGTGTTGCATAACGGAAAAATGCACAAATATAGATAAACAACAACAAACTTGCCATCGTATATGTAAAATTCGTCGAAATTTTCACTTTCAATATGAAACGTGCAATTTGATCAAAAATTCAAATAACTTCCAGCTCTAGAATCAATTGCATAACTACGTGTAATTTGGTCCAAGTCATTTTTTGGTAGATATAATTTTATCAAATTCCATAAAAACTCACTTATCAGTGAATGGATTATATTCAAACAATTCCCATTGAGTATTCGCAAGAACATTCAGCACCCATTGACAATAAAACCAAGTCAAAGCTGTTTTTCGAAAAGTTATTACATAATGCCCACTATGAAAAAATTTGATTAAAAATACGAATTCACAAGATATCAACTAATTATAAAACTTTTGGTCTGGTAAAAAAATTTCTTTTTTTCTCACTTTTTTCTTTCAGAATAAGTTAACATCTTTATAAGTAACGAGAAAAAAATTCAAATAACACATTTTTTTAAATTTGTCACCAAAAAAAATCAAATTAATAACCCAATCTGAATTTTACTCAACAAAAAGTCAAAAATGTACGACTTCAATAGTAAAATCCATGACTTTTTTATGACCTCGTAATTTTTTTTGCATAATCCATGACTTCCATGAGCCTTTTTTTAAATTCGACTTTTCCATGGCCTCCATGACTTGTAGGTACCTTGCAATAAAAAATTCCTTTCGAAAATTTTCATTTTTCTCAGCTCAAAAATAACGATTTTTTTTCAATTTTAAAACATCTTTTTCACAATGCACGAATGACGAGAAAGAAGTACCTATGGTCATGTCGAGAAAATTTTCAATCAAAATTTCACTCATATCGACTCTAAAATAGAGAAAAAATTTTTGCTTTAGTTTCAAACGTTTATTTCGTCCATATAATTAGGTAATTGTGAAATTTAGAAATTTGATTTTTGCAAATTTTTGCCTCAGAACAACGTAGAAAACAATTTTTTGCGAGATCTGCTGGATCAGATAATTATTCAATTTTTCATGGTAATTGGGATCATTTTTTGATGAAATTCGTGCGGAATATTTTGCAATTACGGAGATATTCTGACTAAATATTTTTAATATGAAATGAGTTAGAATTTGATTCATAAGCAGCATTCCTCCCCTTAAGGAAATCCTTATTTCAAATTCAAATCTGGAAAAAATCATAGTCTAATCAAACTTTCAAAATTGTTCGATTAAATATACGAATAAACAATTCTCAATTTTTTTTTCTTGCCCAAATGATTTTTAATCCTACATCTTGCATCTGAGAGGTTCAAAGGCCCTTAAACTCTGAAAAAAAAAATGTTGAAAATTAAAACTTTTTGTTCTTAATTCCCCAAAATGAATTACAACAGAATCGCTTTTAATGGGAAGTGTTGAGGAAAAAAGTTTAGCTCTTCAAATGAAAAGTAGCAGGGCTACAAATTGGCTCAGAATACCTACAATTATTGAGGTATTGAAAATTTTTCAAATTTTTGAAAGTCAAAAAAACAACACTTAAAGTTGACGCAATCTCTTACGCTACAAGAAATAACTTTAAAATCTCTCCGCCCTCCCACCATCAAATGCACATTCCAATCTGACATAATGTCTGACTTTATCTAATTGTAAGTTCAAGGAGTCAGACACATTGTTATCCTGTCTCGTGAAATGTTCCAAAGTCAAATTTTGAAACAATCTAAATTTTTTCAAGTTCAAAGGTCAAGTGACCATTCATAAAATGTTTCAAAATCGAAAAAAGCAGAATTTCTGAAATTTTTCAAGTCCAAAAAAATCGTTTGTAATCTGAAAAATTTTCCAAGTCCAGAAAATCTAAGATTGGCTGACAAAATGTCGGAAAGTTAGCGTGATTTCTAAAATTTTCAAGTCCAAAAAGTAAATGGAATTCTGAAAATTTTTTCAAGTCCAAAAAGGTCTGACAAAATGTCTAAAAGTCAGCGTTAGGTAAAAAGCTATCTGACAATGTTCTGATTTGATCTTTCCTTTAAATTTTTTAGACCCGTAAAGTTGAAATTTTTCGAGTCCAAAAAGTCATTTGAACTCTTAAAAAATTCGCAATTCCAAAAAATCTGACAAAATGTCTGAAAGTCAGCGTGATCTCTGAAATTTTCCAAGTCCGAGAAGTCTACAAGACAAAATTCCAGAAAAATAACGTGATTTTTAAAATTTTCCAAGTCCAAAAAGTCTAATAAAGTGTTTATTTGACAAAATTTCTAAAATTAAGCATGATTTCCAAAATATCCAAGTCCAAAAAATTAATGATTTTTTCAAGCCCAAAAATGTCTAAAAATCAGCGTAGCGGAATTTCGTCACGTTTTTCTCGAGATCGGCTTTCGCAAAAGCATATCCAACGCTAAAAAATCTGCATTTCACGATATAACTGAATTTTGACACCCCTTTCATATGGGCGGGGGGGGGGGGGGGAGCTGAAATATTTTCAAAAGCATTTCCTATCAGAACTTGAAACGAAGAGAAGTTAGATTCAAAAATATCGAAATTTCAATTTTTTGAAAATAACAACAAACTTGAAATGCTCGTAGATGAGATTTTTTCAACAAAAGAAGTTATATTGAGATTAAAGCAAAAAAAATTCAATTTTATACGATTTTTTTTCATTTTTTCGGAATTTGGTACACTTGGGCACCACTTATACTTCACTTGGATAGCTGAAACAAGAAGATGGACATTTTTCGCCATAAAAACAAACAACTTATTTATGGTAGGGGGAAGGGAGAGACGAAAAATAAACTGATTTTTTTTAAAAAATAAAAATCATCACTCGGGCATGGGAAAAAATGCTTTATTCAAGTCCTTGAGAATTGAAATATTATTTGGTTTTAGTATAAGGTGATTCCCGATCATCTATACCTATCTATTTCAGGCAAGATGTCTGTGATAAAAATTTTCCATTTGTGACCTACCATCAAAAAAGGTCCCACTTTGCAAAAAAAAAAAAAAAAATGAGAAAAAATGTCACACTTCTGATGAGGTAGCCAAATATGTCGAAGTGTGACCTTTTTCTATGGAAAACACATTTAAAGAGAGTCAGGGGTGACGGGGGAGAATTTCCCCAGTTCAAAAAGTCAAATTAAGCCAGTTTAACGTGATATCTGACTTCTGAAAAAAAATTTTTAATTTCTTAGTCCAAAAAGTCATCTGCCTGGCCTACCTATAGGCCTAAAATTTTCAAAGTCTAAAAAGTCTAACGTCTGACAAAAATGTTCAAAGGTCAGGTGTCGTTTTTCATGGACTAGGTCATCGTAAAAGCATATCCTATGCTCAAATGATTTTTTAATGAATTTTAAACGAAAAATGCAGAACTTTTGAGCCAAATTCAGCACATTTTCGATTTTCAAAATCTTTTTGTCAAGTGGAGAACTTTTCAGCACTTTTAGCACCTGATAGACAACTTGAGTTTGAATGCCTTTTTCTGCAGAAATTTTCTCCCTCCCTTCCCTCAGCCAAAATAATGGATATTTTTCAAAATTTCACACAAAATAATTTTTTTCCCTTACCAAACCTCCTCCCATTTATTTTTTGAAGACGGCTCGAAAAATACTTCGCCCCTTGCCCGGATCCCTTCTCCACAGCCCTGATATTACCAATAAAAACATTAAAATCCTCATAAAACGTATTCGCTCTTTCTTTTATCGGTACTTACTTTAAATATCTAACAAATTCGCTATTTTCGAAACAAATCACCTTACACTTACACGTCCGATGTTCGCACATCATTCATATTAATCACGAGTAAATTATCACCTCAGATGCGAAAAGTATTGCGCAACATACGGAACAGAAAGACATCCAAAAACCGGTCGATCAATTAAACAGCGACAATGAGAATGGCGAATTTCACAACAATTTCCATAAGCGTCAAATCGCTCCGGAATTCACCCAATTAGGGCAAACGTACGAACCGCAGGTGATTTTATTGCTCGAATATTAATTACAGAAACTTTGGAAACCAGACACAATTCGAATGGGTACATACCACACGTATTTTGTGAAATCGTGTACCTATATGTGTATGTATGCCTCGTAACTGGTATTATTGGTAATGATGGCGCGAAACAAGCAGCGTATGAAACTAAAAATTAAAAAAGAAAGAAAAAGTAAAAACCTGAAATGGCGATGAAACAATTACCTATGTAACGAGCATACGTATAATAATTTTTTTTCAAAAATCATCGAGTGATTATTTACAGTATTTCCAACAGCCTTTCCTACCCGCTAGTCAAAGTTCGTTTCCAAATGGGCAATTCTTTAATCAATTCCCAAGTCCTGGATCTCAAGACGAAGAAGAAAGATTCTTCTTGAGCCAGCAGTAATACGTTTTTTCTTAAATTTAACCTAATTCGTTCATATCTCGTATACTAATTCGGGTTTAATTTTCGCAGAGAAACAACAACGCTGAACCCGTTATCATTCGGTAATGCTCCTCCTCCATCGACCCAAGACCCATTGGCCGAAGAGCAGCGCAGATTCCAGCAAGAAATAGCCGACCAAGGTTTACGAGAACAGCAACTGAGAAGTTTCGGGGTTCCTCGGCCCAGCACGACAACGCCACCTCCGGCACCTCAGCCCGCCGGAAACCCCTTATTCCAGCAATTCGACCCACAAGGGCAGTTCCTGTACGGCGACCCGTCCGCTTCTAACCCTCCGGGCGCCCAACTGCCACAAGAAGGGTTACCATTCGGCTCAGATTTCGGCAGCCAGCAGGCCTACTATCCAACAGTACGTGAATTTCGTTCGATAAGCGAAAAATCTCCGCGTTCTATCGATAGGCAGCTAGGATCTCATAATGATCTCGGTTTTTTTAGTTCAACAGTTAGCCCGCAACCGTTGTTCGGTAATTTGATACAACACTCGACGCCAAAAGAAGACCTAACCCAAATAGGAAACTGGTTGATAGATAATTTGACCAAACAAATACAGCGAAATATAGCCGGATTCACGAAAGCCGCTTCCAAACGACATCAACATTCTACTCCCAGACCAACTTCCAATCCGGGGATACATTACTCTACTCCCAGACCGACGTCCAACCCTGGATACTACTCCACCCCTTCTCCATTCCAGGAATCTACCAAATTGCCACTCAATTTCGATCTGTCGTATTCCACCCCAGCTCCCAACCAACACTCCACCAAATCCCCGATCGATTTCCAACATCCCTATTATTCCCACACCACAGCAAAACCATCGCAAAATTACGATTTCCAATACTCGACAGAGGCTCCGGTACAAGTACCTATCTACCAATCTACGCCCATTTACCAATCCACCAGCACCAACGTCGATCTGGGCTCGTACCGGAACTGGAATAATATCCATGGTCTCGATAACACAGCCACCAGCACCCCCGGCTACTTGGACCAATTCGATTCCAAACGAGCGACGAATATAGTTCAATACGAAAATTTCGAGCCGAAACGAGTCAAAAACGTGCAAATTATCCCCTTCTCGTCAGAACTGCCCAATTACCAAACGACAATTAAACCTTACGATAACAGCAATGCTTATCAGGCTTATAAACAAGTATACGATATCGATCAACAAACCAGCCAGCCGGTCACATCGACGTCGACGCCTTCGTTCTTGCAAATAATCAACGGTCGACCTTCGTCATCGGACGGTATCAGCGTAGCATCGTTATTCCGATCAAAACTCAATGAGATGAAAGAAAACGAGAAATCAGCTCGCCACGCAATCCCTCAAATTAAAATATTGGAAAGAGGGTACTCGGAATTTCAACAACATGACAAATTTTTCGACCAACTGCAACAAAATAACTCTTACGGTAACACGAATTTCTCAGAAAGTACGACACCCTCGTACGATAACCCATCGACAGCGATATTCATCAAAGTCCCAGAAGAACCAACCAGCACTGTAGGCTTCTTGTTCGATAAAACAATCACTAAAAATATCCATAAAAAAGAAAACTCCCCCACGAAACATAAAAACATCAGTAATCGATCGCCTCAAATTATCAAATCGTCGTTAGTCTACAGAACTCCTCCTGGAAAAAGAGCCACCGTCAGTAGATCGGAAATAACCAAAAATAATCAAGTCGATTCGGGCTTATTGACCAATTTACTATTAGGTGATTCGAGCAGATCATTGAGGTGGCTGCTGGGCAACAATGTACCGACCACGACCAGTCGTCCTTTTGTCAACGCTTTGTTGAATTTTATTCAAAAACGAGCTGCTGCTAGCGATAGCGAAGATACCGAAGCGTAAATCCATTTTGAATGGTCGAACCGACCTAGTCATTTGTTAATCAAAATATCCCTAATTTTTTCTCATTATTCACCCATGCCCCACCCGCCTTGTAACCATTTTTGTTCATTATGATTTCTAGTTTTTCAAAGTACCTTATTGTACTTGAGTAGGAGATTTAGAGGCTATACGTAGGTAGGTAGTATAGTAGACTGTATACCCATTTTTAATTCATACGAATCAAATTACCTACTCATTAGAATAATCGTATCTTTATCATTTAGGTCATTTTTTATATCACAAGTACCTAGTTATACGTAAATACCTGCCTATTAAAATAATAGGTAGGTAAATTTCAAGATTTTAAGTCATAATTGTTTTTTACGTACGTAATTATTAAGATTAATACGAATTAAAAAATCACTTTTAATTATTTAAGCATTGTTTCAAAGATCAAAATTTTTCAAAGATTCAGAAATTTAATTTTTATTGTTATTTATTAGATATTAAGAGTTTTTTTTTTAGTGTTTTTGTGCTTTTTTATTAAATACCTCAATCTTATTATATTTAATGTGAATTCAATCAAAATAATTAAAAAATTTACTTGTATATCAAATTTTTATATACCTAATCCAGTAATCCTGTAACACATTTCAATAGATCTATAATTTTTTGTAAAAAAAATATTAAGATATTGATAATACTCGTACATTGGTAAGTACCTATCTCAGATATCTATAATCATACCTATTTCTCACCAAACAATTGTTAAATTTCTTCATTTCGATGATATAATGAATTAAGTACAAACTCGATTTTTCGATTGAATTTTAATAGAACTTGGCTTTTTTTCGTTTATTTTTCCATTATTCAATGAAATTTTTTTTTCGAGTATAAAGCATTCATGTTTACGAACTATGTAAATCGATTGTTTTTTAAAATGCTATTTTATAAAAAGTTACTTTATTTTTCATCCTTCTATTCAGCATTATTATTTTTTTTTTGGAGCCGTCATTGCAATTTATTTAAACAAAAATTTGTTATTTTATTCAATTAATGCAAATTTTTTGGGAATTCAAATTTTCTCAAAAATTCAATCACATTTGAAAATGTATGCGTACGATTGTTAATTTTTTTTGACTTTTTACATTTGCATTATAGGTGGCGAAATTTGAGTCGATTCATTTACTCAAGTTCATAATTTATTGCAAATTTTTTTTGTATAAATTTTTACTCAAAATTGAAAAGTGATTTTATTATATTCAGTTTTTTTTTTCAAGTGGAATTTCTTCACTTAGGGTTTGCTAAATTTTATTTATTGACAACTTTGATTTTTACAAATTCTTTTTTTTCAAACTGATTCTAAAAACGAGCCAAAAAAAAGTAGAAATGACAAAATTACACGTTGAATTCAAAAAATTGGATTTCAGTTGAATGAAAATTTTGTAAAATGTGATACCCAGATCAACCTAGGGTGGAGTGGAAAAAAAACATTCTCGGATTTTGACCAAATCCAAGGGGGTGGTTCATTATAAGTTGGAGATGCACCATAGAAAATTTTAGACTCCTAGCTCAAAGGAGAACGGAGATAGGGATGCTCAAAGTGGGGTCACTTTTGAAAAAAACGTGGATTTGGCGACATTTGGGTAGTGCCATGTACCTGGTACATTGGTCACCAGTTCACCCTCCGAAAAAGTTAAAGTTGAATTTCCACACCTCCCCAGTAGGGTGGAGCGCGAAAAAAAACTTACCTCGGATTTTGACAAAATTCAGGGGGGGGGGGGGGGGGTTTTTTGGGTGGGCCCCCCCCCCCCCCGAAATTTGTTTAGCTTCCCAACTCAAAGAGAGATGGAGATAGGGGCCCTAATAGTGAGGTCACTTTTGAAAAAGGGCAGTTTTTACCACTTTTGGGGGAGTGCCACCTGCGTGGCACCTTGGACACATCCCTAAAGAGTTGCAATTTGAGTTTCTGCATCTTCCTAGGCCATTGAACTTGAAATTGGATACTACTTTTCCTATCCTATCAGGGGGTTGAAAAGTTGCGGAATTGCTGAAAAATCGAGAATTTTGATTCACAAAAAAATGAAATACTCTCCCCTTTGATATCAAAACTGGACCTGAAGAGCCCCTGTTGATGCAAAAAAATTATTTCGATTAAAGAAATCTTAAAAATTTCATTGCAGTGCAGCCAACTTTCAATTTTCGTAAAAAATTAATTTTCACCATGAAAAATTCGAAAATTAAAAAATTTGATTTTTTATAAAAATCGACAGTTGGCCAATCGGAATAATTTTTGTGCATCAATAGGGGCATTTCAGGTCCAGTTTTGATACCAAAGGGGAGAGTATTTTATTTTCTTGTAAATCAAAAATTTTGATTTTTCAGCAATCTGCAACTTTTCAACCCCCTGATAAGGTAGGAAAAGTGGTATCTAATTTCAAGTTCAACGGCCAAGGGAGGTGAAGAAGTGACTACCCAAAAATGACAAAAAAACTGATATTTTTCAAGTGACCTCACATTGAGGGCCCCCCCGCTCCGCCTCTCTTTGAGCTAGGAAGCTAAAAAATTTCTAAAGTGGTTTCATCTCAAAATGAACCACCCCCTTGAATTTGGTCAAAATCCAAGATATGTTGTTTTCTCGCACTCCACCCTACTCCCGAAGTCATTGACCTTAAAACTAAATACCGCTTATTGCCTCCTACCAGGAGGTTCAAAAGTTGCGGGTCGTTGTAAAATGGAAATTTTTGAAATAACAAAAAATTAAATATCCTCCGTTTGGTACCAAAATCTGACCTTAAAGGTTTCTATTGATGCAAAAAATTATTTTGATTGAAAAAATTTTCATTACAGCGTTGCCAACTTTCAATTTTTGTGAGAAATAACAATTTCCCAATTTTTCATAGTGAAAATATATTTTTACGAAAATGTAAAGTTGCCAAGACTGAAATGAATTTTTTTGGGGTGATCCAGGTGCCAGGCAGGTGGCACCACCCAAAAGTGGCAAAATCCGCGTTTTTTTTTTCAAATGAGACTCTACTTTGAGCACCCTCAACTCCATCCTCCTTTGAGCTAGGGATCTAAAATTTTCTATGATGTATCTCCATTTCAAAATGAACCACCCCCGTCGATTTGACAAAAATCCGAGGTATCAATGTACCTACACATAATACTTACTTATTTATAAGATTTTTTGGCCCTTTGCCACAAATCCTTCTACCAAAACTACCTTCCCCCTCCGAAAAATTATCTTCTTTAAATATTAAATTTCCCAGGCAGTGTTTAATTTTCAACTGAAAAAAAAATCAACACCATATAAACTCAAAAAACAGAAAAAGCTAATTCATTATAAAATTAATGAATTTCGATTTTCAAAAAAATATAATTTTTCGAGTTTATTAGAGTAAAAGCTTTACTTTTCACTAAAATCATTTTCGACAAGACATCCTGGCGGTCTGGCAATTGCAGAAAAATTGTGGAAAATTGTTTATTCAATTCACCTTCTACCATCAACCCAAGAAGGGCTGACTTCAGTTTAAAAAGTTCTAGTACCCGCGAGGTTTCCTCTGCATGACCATGTCAGTTTAAAATGATTTCAGTTATTTTGGAGTTTCCTTTGATTCACCTGCGAATAATTTCCTCAATTTTCAAACCGAGGAAATATAATGAAAAATTTTTCTATAAGTATTCTAAAAGTAAAGAGTAGAATTTGCTTCAAGTCCAACATAGAAGAGGTAGGCGAGGAGGTTGATTTCGCTTTTTGTTTTAGAGATTCCTCATAATAATATTTTCATCATTCCAAAAAGTAATTTTAAAAAAAACTTTAACGTAGCAAATGCGCTAGAAAAATCGATTTTTTCACTGAAAATTTCATAAAAAATTAACTTTCGGAGGAGTATTTAAAGCAAAATTTAAATTTTGAAAAAAAAAACAAACGATCGTCGCGAATATCTTGAAAACCGGTTCACAAAAATGAAAACTGTACATGACCTTTTTTATGCACCTTTTCAAATGTCATTAAAAAG
>FIZU01018174.1:0-16541 GCA_900064475.1 Pseudococcus longispinus | reverse complement strand
TGAAATTTTCAAAAGCCTCTAACACCTAAAATAAAGCAGTTAGGTGAAATATGTAAATAACCTATTTGATAGTACTTGAAAAGACGCACAAAAAAGTTTATATACAATTTTCTCTTTCACGAACCGGTTCTCAAGATATAAGTGATGGAAAATTTCAAAATTTCATCACGAATGTATTCATTTCGTAAATTGGAAAATAAACGCTGGGTAAAATTACATTCAAAATTTTTGCAACGCTCATTCAACTACGTACCTACTTTTGATAGGAACCAACATTTCAAAATTGGATTTTTTAAAAGTCTAAAATTTTGTGATGGTATAGAAAATCAGCTTTTCTGACGCACTTTGTTTATTGATTCCCTCGATTCGATTAATCTTTCTTTTAATGATATTTGGGCACTAAAAATTCTACCATTATGCCAACTTATGTACTCACCCGAAAGCATAAGCGTAGCACATTTCCCGTTCACATTCGATGTCACATAGTTTAAGCGTGGTGTTCATAACAGACCGTGACACATCGCTGCTGTTAAATCTTTTACCGATGGACACACGCTCGAAGCATTCTAAACACACGTAATTAAATATTATCACTAGATACATGAAATTATGGCATTGTAATATGTAGGTGCTGTACATACGTATTTGAGGGAATTATTGAAAGAAATTATATTATATACGTAGATATTTATTTGATATTGATATTTTGAAGGCGATTTTCCGCAATGCTATGGTTCAACGCTGTAAATAAATTTCCACGCTGTATGGCGGCCAAATATTGAAAAAAATTATACGATGAAGAAATCAATTATATATGTGTAGTGAAAAATAATCCAGCAAACGTATTAGGTACATATCTGTGTTGTTTACAAGTTCGAAGTAAAGGAGAAAAGGTGGAGGGTGGGAGGGGATCATAGGCACTATCTGAATCAATCTTAGTTTAGAAAACGTAGAGTAATTAAAACTTCTGGAGAATATTGGATTGGTGCTCTTTAACCCGTGACATCCTATTCTAGTTATAAGAATATTCACATCGGACTCGATTAAATGAAGCAATCGGTTTCACAATGGTAATAATCCAAAGTAGATAACTATTTCGATCGAAAAAATATTTAAAAGATATGGAATAATAGTGTATTCTTGACTTCCTGGTTGATTTATGCATGTAAGGAAGGGTTTCCCGCTGGAGTTTGTATTACGTTTGATTTATTGTGACTGTGAGGTACTGTTTTGTATTAGAACAAAAAGCAAGAGAACTGCTGGAAGAGAAAAGAGTGAGTGAAAACTGAAGTATTTTGTATATAAGTACGTAATCGTATTATTTGCGAATCCTGACGAAATTAGCTTCTAAAGACGAAACAAGGAAAGAATTCTTTGGGGGGACGGGGGGGGGGGTGATAAAATTGAAAATTTTGGATTCAAAAACATTGATGCTGAAAGGTCAGAACTCCCAAAAGGCACTTCTGGGGCGTACATCAAATCTGCATGCCAAAGACGACCTTCTAAGGCAATTTGGGTAGGGTGAGAGCATTTTTCAAGGAGATTCAAGGTTAAAAAATGACAAATCAACAGTTTTGTTTCCCTTATAATTGTTGTAGGATGCTAATTTTTGGGTATGTATCTATCGACCAATTTTATTTTCAACATTTTTTGGGTTTTTTTATCGCTTTCCTTTTATAAAAAATTTTGAAAATTACCCTAAAAGTAAATACGATACATAATTAGGAGAGGGGGAGGGTATTATTAACATCCTCGTTAAACTTTTAATACATAGCACGACTTTTTATTTAAATAACACGAAAAAAACACGAATTTTTATGTTTACGATGTAGTAGACACCCTGAAATGGAATTTTTCCAAATTACTGACTCGGAAAATTTCTTTTTGAAAAATTTTCGAGATTAAGAGAGAGATGTTGGTCAGCTGATTTTTGAGAATTGAAAAATCAGCTATTAAAATTGACTTGACAATATAATGAAGTTTTTGTCCAGACCATGAGTTTAAAAAATAATTGACTGAATAATCTGAAATTTTTATGAGAAAACATAACAAGTGCTACTGGGGATAGAAGCATATTGAATTTGAGAATAATTGGTAAACAAAGTTTCGAGAGTGAGATATTCATGATGATGCAGTTTGATTCTTTCGAAAATTTGTCGTTTCAAATCCATATCTGAGGTGGAATTTCAAAGATTTTTGACGAATTTTGCTGCGTTGGATTTTAATTTTTTCTTCATATGCTTTATCAACTTGAAAAAGATTCTAAAAGTTCATTATTTTTTGCAAATTTTTCATCCCATATCTGATTTTTCCAATTAGAAATGAAATTTTATCATTTTGAGAAGCCTCTCTATGTCCTTTCCACCCCCTCCCCCATCAATTCGATTCAGTCCTGAGGCGTTTGTAAATTTGTTTCAAAATAACTTTGTAAGAATAATTACAAAATGTGATTGAACCTATTGGAAACCATAAAATATCCAAAATGTCCCCGTTTAGTTCGATAAACCAGCGCTATGATGCATATTTTGATTTTGAGGGGAGTATTAGTTTTGAAAAGTTTTAATTGAACTTTCTACATGTATTTTGGTTTTTCAAGAAGAATGAAACAAGTTCTTTGTTCAAAGTATCTTACCCCAAAGTTGAAGAGTTAAAAAGCGAGTGAATTTTTGTAAAAAAAAAATCAAAGAAAAATTTCAAATGACTGAAAATTACGACTATTTGAGAAAAAAATCATACTCAAATTCACTATTTAGCTACCTTTGTTTCATTTAGACTTCTCAAAGCTCTCGAAATAAACTAAAACAATTATATTGCTTGTTTCAAAGTTGAGGAAGCAATGATTTTGAAAAGTTTTTGAAACAAATTTTCCAAATTTGGAATAAGGTGGATTTTGGTTTGGCACCCATAATTTTTGAAGGTGAATGTGCAGAAATATTTTGGTAAAAATGCATATTTTCAAAATTGAAGAAGGCCAAATACCGGGTACCTCTTAATATGTGGCACCCCAAGGAAATTTTGTTCGCAAATTGGTAACATTTGAACAAAACTGACCAATGAGCGTTTATTTTGTTTTATCAATGTTACCAAATTTTGAGCGAAATGTCTCCGGAAGATGCCACCTATTATGAGGGCAGCTGGTAGAAGTGAATTTTCCTAAAGAAATTAGGTATGTAAGTACTTGAATATCAAATGGGATATTAAAAATTAAAAATTATCTAAGTTAAGCTCTTACAGTGACTTGAGAAAAATGGCATTTGTACGTTTTGACTGTCTTTGGTTTTGAAAGATTTAAACCATTATTTTCAATTTTTATCCGCAATTTTAATAATCAGCCTTTGAAATAGGAAATAGGCAAATTCTACAAATGACCTTTTTTGGGGGTTTATTGAAACCCTTATATTGGCACATGCAGATTTGAATTTTTTTCTAATTATAATTTGTTTTTGCCCCTTCAATTGCGATAGCAGACTACCTCATCAGCAAATTCTTTACTTTTGTGAGCAATTGACTGATTTGAATTGGGACATTCTTCAAATTTCGGACTTGAAAATTATGATTTCAATCGTTTAAAAAAAAATTCAGTCTTTTCGAGGAAAATCGATTCATTTTTGTATGATTCGGGATCATTTTAAACATCACTTTTTTTTAGAAAGTAATTCAATGATTTTAGCATCTTGGCAAACTAACTGCAGAATAAAAAATATCTTATCAATCTGAATATTTCTCATTTCGAATTATACCAAATAAATAATGGTGGCATTTTTTCTAAAAAAAAATCTTTCAAACTTCAACGGCATTCAACTTTCTTGAAATCAACTGGTAATTTTACAAAAATTTATCGCCATAGTTTTGGCAGTTTTGTCCTAAAATTATCGAAAGTATATAGCTTTGTTTACCAAATTGTCAAAAAAAGCCAAAAAAAAAATTATCAACTTCGAAGATATTTTTCAAATGTAAAAAAAAAACTATAAAATTATACAACCCAAACACAAACTTCACTCGCGATAAGACACACCATTAATCAAAATAGAAAACTAAAAATAACGCGAATCGAGCTCGAGCACAATCCTTGGCCGCGATGAAAATGGAAATCTCGGTAATTGGCGACATGAAAACAAGCAATAAACCGATCAACTGTTGATGATATTTTGCACGAAAAAACTCACCGTTCACGCCGACATTGTAGATGTAAGATGACGCAGGATGTAACATGATCATCACCATAATGGCGAACTGCACTGCACCGAAATACATCGAAATTATACATACCGAAACAATTTCCATTATAATCTAAAATTTAATACTGGGTTCGGGGAAAAATCGACACTGATCAAAGAGGCGATCTGAAATTCCTCCATCGCGCATGCGTTCGACCGTATAAATTACCATGTCCAGATCACGAACTTAATACATAAACGATTATGACAAAACGTTCTATTTTGTGGTGGTTTTTCTTTCCACCTTATTATTGGTATTATTACATGTAGTATAGCGCATATACGTACGTATACTACATGGTGCCATATGTCGAACCCAGTGCTAAATTGGTTTGCATACCTGGTGACAGATCGAGGCCGTCAAATGTCTCGTAGGCCTATGGGGCGACCCCATGACTATACGGACGATACCACCGCGATTCCATTCCTCCCCCTCTTGACGGCCGCGACGACGCCTTTAACAGTGCAATCAAAGTTACGTAATTGATTACAAAGAGGACGAGTTGTAAGTGTAATTTCTCAATGCTCGATAGGATGTACACTTTAAACGGATTCGTCGATTGACGCCGCGCCGTCACCGTGTTAAATAAAACACGTGAAATCTTATAGCCATTCTTAAGGCGAACGTTTAAGGTTATGCGAAATCACAACCGTGTAAACAAGGACTTTACTATTTGAATGGATGCGGTAATGTGTTTAATCGGTGTAACGAAATTTTACTTATTTGAAATTTTTGAATGGTTTCGTTTTTTATTTTACGCTTTGAGAGGGAGTGAGGTAGGGGGAGTGTCGAAGGATAGAGGAAATCATTTTCTCCCTGGTGGGTACTTGATCTTTTGTGTAGATAATTATACGATGGTGTTTTTGTGTTGCGATCTTTTGGTCCATCTCTTTCTTTCGAGTTTATGAGCGGTTGATTTTGTTCAATTATTTTAGGTTTTCATGCATTTAATGGGGGGAAAAAAGTTGCGTATAATTTTTTCGCAATTTCTATTTATGAAAATTATCGAAGAGAGTAATGCTGTTGGAGCCAAAGTTGAAGAAATATTTTCTCTATAAGATTTAAGACTTTTTTAATTGATTATAATATGAAATAATTGAAAAAATTCAGCTGTAAAGATGCTAATGTTTTGCCAGAATTTCATCTGGATTCTTCTGAACTGGGGTTTCCACTGAGCTGTGGTTCTGTTTAGCACCCGGTTCTCGCCCTTCTCATTTTGGATTGCTGAACGAGAAGGAGGATGTCAGGAAGAGATGAAGTTTGCCAAAGCCAAGAGTCTATTGAGAGATCAAAAAAAGAGGATGGAACGATAAGGCATCGATATCTATTAGCACGAGAAGAATTTCAACTGAGAACACGAGTTTCTCTTAAGCCTGGAAAGTAGCAATCAAGAAGCAAAGAACCTTGGTTGAAAAAAATTACAAGAACAATTAAGAAAAAGAGAAAAAGTGGAAGAAAAAGCCCCCTCCCCGGACCACATGGTCATTTCCCTTTCTGCTACATCAAACTGAAGTGCATATTTCATTCTGACATAATGCCTGACTTCGTATGATTTTGTATCGTGAAATGTGTAAAAGTCAAATTTTGAAACGATATAAATTTTTCGAAGCTCAAAAGTCAACTGATCACTTGATAAAATTTTTCAAAATCGAAAAAGTCAGAATTTCTGAATTTTTCCATGTCCAAAAAATCGTTTGAAATTCACAAAATTTTTCAAGCCCAGAAAGTCTAAAATAGCTTGACATGCTGTCTGAAAGTTGGTGTAATCTCTAAAATTTTCTAAGTTCAAAAATTGAATGGAAATTTGCAAATTTTTCAAGTCCAACAAAATCGGTCAAACTGTCCAGAAGTCAGCAAGTTCAAAAAAGTCTCATAAAATGTCTAAAAGTAAGCGTTAGGTAAAAAGCTGTCTGACAGTATTCTGATTTGAACTTATGTTGAAATTATCCAAGTCCATAAAGTTGAAATTTTCAAAGTCCAAAACAGCCTAGCAAAATGTCTCAAAGCGTGATGTTTGAAATTTTCCAAGTCCAAGAAGTCTGTCCTGTTTTCTAAAATTTTCTGAGTTCAAAAAGTCTGAATTGTTTGTCTGACAAAATGTCTAAAAGTCAGCATTAGATAACTACCTTTAAAATTTTTTAATTCCAAAAAGCCGGTGGAAATCAGAAAAGTTTTTCAAGTCCAAAAAAGTCTGACGAAATGTCTAAAAGTCTAGGAGATAAAGAAGTATTAGTACAGAAAATCCAAAATAACCTGACAAAATTTCTGAAAGTCAGCGTGATCTCCGAAATTTTCCAATTGTCCGAGATGTCTGCATGACAAAATTTTTTAAAGTCAATATGCACTTTGAAAATTTCCAAGTCCAAAAGTGCAAGGTCTGACAAACATGTGTAAGTTCAGCGAATTTTCTGAAATTTTCCAAGTTCAAAAAGTTTAAAGTAACAAATCGAAAAAAATTCAGACAAAATATAAAAATCAGCATGATTTCTGAAATTTTCTGTTCAAAAAGTCGTTTGAAATCTGAAAAATCCTTCACGTCCAAAAAGTCTAATGTCTGATAAAATGTTTAAAAGCCATCGAATCTAAATTTTTTCAAGTCCAAAAAGTCAGAATTTCTAGAATTTTTCAAGTACAAAAAGTTTAAAGCCTGACAACATGTATAAAAGTCAGCATGATCTTTGAAAATTTTAGAGTCCAAAGAGTCGATGGAAATCAAAAAAATCTCAAGTTAAGGAAGTCTAATGTTTGACAGAATGTCTAAAAGTCATGGTCAGGGAATTTTGCGACGGAATTAGTCATCGTAAAAGCATATTCCATACTAATATCGATTGTTTTGTCAGAGTAACGAGATGATAATTGAGCCCCTGTTAAGCGAGGGCGAAAATTTTTACAAAAAATCAATAATTTTTTCCAATATTTCAGTCATCCAAAAATGCCATAATTCTTTTTTTCAAAAATAATAAAATTTTCATAAAAAATTATGTAAGTTTTATTTGGCGATTATAAAAACCCGCAAGGGAGGGAACTTCTTTTTCGAAAAATTATTTATTGCACAGGAAAAAATGCTCAATTTTTGGAATCTCGTGATGACTAAAACAACAACAAAATTATGTGTACTTATTCAGGACAATAAGGGCAAAAAAATGATTTATACACCTAAAGTTAGAGAATATTGCTGACGAATTTGGAATTTGGAGCTTTTCAAAATTTTACTGAATTTATATTTGTACCGTCCTACTTTCCCAAAAATTTGCCAAATTATTTAAATTTTGTTCAACTCTCCGAGAGCTTGCCAAATTTTCCAAAATTTTGTGGAATTTCCAAACGAAAATGACTGAAGATTTTACACTTCTGAGCGAATTTTTTTTGAATTATAATAAAAATTATACAGGATGTCTCATAGCTGACCTATGTCCTTCCACCGGGTAAGTAGGCACCCATCCTGCGTACAAGTAGGTATGTTTGCATACCCTCAGAATTGAAGGGACAAACATGTGTTCATTCAAAAAAATTTCAATTTCGTTTATCAGTTTTGATTCCTTATAAAATTTTAACCACAATAGCTAGAGGGTTGTAGTTTGAACCATTGGAAGGAGCATTTGTTTTAGTTTTTTTTTCATACAAAAGTTTTTTGGGATAGTTGATGGGAAGCTCCCAATCGTTGATAAAATATTTAAAAAAAGCACTAAAGAAATTCAATTTTTTTTTTCAATTTTACTGAAATTTTAGAAAAGTTTCATATCGACCTATCATTTTTATGAATTTGACTTGTGTATAAAAAACTGCCCTTTCCAATGGCGCAAACCGCAGCTCTCTATCTTGCTTGAATAAAAAATTATGGGAGTTTAATATCCAGAAAAACATCTAAAATTTAAGATAAAATTATAAAATTATAAAATTTCTGGAGAAAGTGATTTTTCAAGCGTTTTTCTTGAAATTAAACACCCATAACTTTTAATTCAAGTAAGATGAATTTTATAATGAATCAAAAATGATGAACGAGATGGATTTTTTTAAATGAGCATATCTTTGCCCTTTTAGTTCTGAGGGCGGGCAAGCGTACGTACTTGTACTCAGGATGGGTTGCCTACTTACCCAGTGGAAGGATATAGGTCAGCTATCAGGCACACTGCAGATAGGATAGTAAGATTCATTATTCAATGATTTTTCCTAAATTGATGTGGGTGTTATGCAAGTACTTGGAAAATGTTCAAAATTCATAAATTTCTGAAATAATAATTTGTATTAACACAGACTGAGTTGGAAAAATTTCAAAAACCCTGTTTTGGTCAGAATTGAGGTTTTATATTCTGGTAATTTTCATTTTTCAACTTCAACAATATTTCTTCGGTTTGCCTGTGAAAATAGATTTGTGGATTAAAGATTTTTTTGTATTTGAAGTATTTAGTATGATTTCACTAGCCTTGTGGGTCTTGAATTTTTTTATATTTTTCATGATTTTCTAGTTGATGTAATTTTTCTATGAAACAGAAGAATTTGTGTTGATTTGATGCTCTTTTTAATGGAAAACAAGTAGCCAGCTAGATTATACGAATTAATCGCCCAACAAATATTTTCCAGTCATCAGTAACGGATTAAAAACTCTGCGCACTCATTCAACGGCCAATGCAAATATTCTTCAATTTAGGTGATTCGTACTAAACGTTCGAGTACTTGTAATATTCCTCAAATGGATGAATTTTTAAGCCATATTTCGCCAATTTACCCAGCAAGATTCGACAAAGAGCGATGGAATGCTTAAAGGACATGATCGGTATGCATTGCCAGTTGCGTTAATAGCGAGTCAACTTGGGCAACGCGATTGGAAACGCAACGCGGCTAGGTAAATCGATACAAAACAGTGAATAAACGTAAATCAGATTTTCTCGATCAGTTTTTGATACGCTTGATCGAATACGAACACAAATATTGAACGTATCAGATTTTTCCTCCATCAAACGCTGTTGTCGGCTGTGAACCGGGTACAGCGTCGTGGCAGTGGCTATTTTCATACATCTTTACCGTGAAGAAATCTTTCGATATCGTACGTATAGAAGGAAAGGACACATCATGTTCGAAAACTTTCTCACTTTTACCCATTTCGACGAGCAAATCTCGATAGATATTCGTGATTGTAAGAGTGAAAAAAAAACCATTGATTTATCGGAACTTGGATATCTATAATGTGTTTTATCGTAGAAAATGCGAAAAAAATTGAAAAGTGAAGAAAAACACGCGAGACGAGATTTATTGCTCGAATAAACCATGTTGTTTTGAACTCGTCGTGTTATCAAACTGATAGTGATAATAACGTTCGTTGGCTCACTGCTCGGAACGAGCTGGTGTTTATAATTAATCGACGGCGGCGGCGCTGCGGTGGTATCGAAGGCATACAGCGAAGTGAGGGAAAGGTAGGTAGGTAAAGTCATTCGGCATTAAAGAAAACGGAAACAGTGTTACTGTGTAGTTGTTCTCGAGGTCATAGCGTGTGCACCGTGCGTTATATCGGTACCGCGATTACCACCGTATCACATATTTTCATACGAGCTCTTCACCATGAGTAAGGCGAGTTTTGTGGATTATTCGCCCGATTGCGATTTCCCTATCGAAAATTTACCTTATGGAGTGTTCTCGACCAAAGACGACGTAAGATTTGAATCATTCAAGTACCTACTATAATTAAAGAACTCGTCAATAATGACAAATACCTTCTCAGGAAACTCCTCGTATCGGAGTAGCCATCGGTGACTTGATATTGGATTTGAAGAAGACAAATGGCGTGTTTGAAGGACCTTTGCTTAAACCGAAAATCGACGTTTTCAAACAGGTACCGCGATTGTTGATTTTTGATAAGAAATCACGTGGTGTTTTATCACTGTTGTTTTTCGTGGTTTCTCGTACAGACAACACTGAATGATTTCATGGCTTTGGGAAAACCGTCCTGGACAGAAGCCAGGCAAAGTTTACAGTCGTATTTATCCAAAGCCAACAGCGCCAATCGAAATAAAGGGTAAGGTTTGAAGCTACGACTTAAAACATTCCAAATTGAACCAATTTTTTACAATTTTTAGCGTCTTTGTACCTCAGAACGAGGCGAAAATGCATTTACCAGCTAAAATTGGAGACTACTCGGATTTCTTCTCGTCTTATTATCACGCTTACAATTGCAGTTTAATGTTTAATATGGCTATATTGAAATCGAATTGGTACGTGCGTTGATGGAATGAGAATTACGAGTGGTAGAGTATAAGAATACGTTGATTTTTCAGGCGACATCTACCCATCGCTTACCATGGCCGGTCTTCTTCCATTTGCATATCGGGCACGCCGGTTAAACGGCCAGTAGGTCAGATTATTGAAAACCACGCTCAACCCGAACCTACTCTGCAGCCTACGAAGAGGTTAGATTTCGAACTCGAAGTAGGAGTCTTTATTGGCGGACCGTTGAATAAACAAGGATCCACGTTGGATATTAAAAATATTCAAGAATATATTTTCGGGATTGTTATTTTGAATGATTGGAGTGGTAAGGGATTTCACGACCGTAGAACTTGAAAAGAGTGATACGAGTGATGAGACATATTTTGGTGGATTTTTTTAGCGAGAGATGTCCAACTATGGGAGATGGTACCGTTGGGACCCTTTTTGGCGAAAAATTTCGCATCCTCGATATCGCCTTGGATTGTTACCATGGATGCTTTGAAGCCTTTTTTGACTGAAAATATGAAACAGGATCCGGTTCCGTTACCATATTTGCGTCACGATGATGATTATAATTTTGATATCGTGCTTGAATCGTATTTGAAGAGTAAGCTGTACATTTGTGTACTTTTGACTTTGTGATAACGAGGAGGATTTACATCTTGTTCCATTTTCTTATTCTTTTAGCTGACAATTCTTTAACTAAATTAAGCAAATCGAACTACAAATATTTATATTGGACTGCCAAGCAGCAGTTGTGCCATCATGCCATAACCGGTTGTAATATGAGACCTGGCGATTTGTTGGGTTCTGGTACCATCAGTGGACCTGTGAGTATCGAATAATAAAATGAAGGAAATATCTCAATGTAATAATGGGTTACCAATTACCACGGTTAATCGGCGAATTGATTCTATTTAGACCAAAGACTCAGTAGGATGTTTAATGGAATTGACCTTCAATGCCAGGGATCCGGTGACGCTTACGAATGGTCAAACGAGGACATTCTTGGAAGATGGAGATGAGCTGATATTATCTGGGTATTGTCAAGGACAAGGGTATCGTGTTGGGTTTGGGCAATGCTCGGGAAAGATTTTACCTTCTGATTATCCCCTCTAACAAAAGAAGGATTTTATTTATTTTTATGTAGATATGTTTTTGGAGTGGGGATTATTTTGATTTTTTTGGCAACAAAGACTTCTTTGTTTTTGATTTTTTTCCCAAGTGTTATCTACTAATAATACGAAGAGGATTAGTAGGTATGATTTAAGGAATTTTGAAGTATCAGGTTTTAAGATATTCCTAACGGAATACATTTCTTTTCAAATGAATTTCTCAATTGACCTTTTATTGAAATTCCAGTTTATGAGATATTTTAATTTCTGTCAAAAAAAGCTTCGATGTGAAAAATTAAAATATTCAGGCTTATGTTTCATCAGAATTTCATCCTGCTTCTTCAGAGCTGTGATTTCTTCTGAGTTAGTGAGTAGTCAGTAGTCGTCTCGTTCAGGATGTCGTCATCATTTTGTGAACGTTGTCTCATTCCTGTCTGGCTCCTCCTTTCTGGGTGTGGCCATCTACCAGGTGGGCGGGGGCGTGGGCATTGTTCCGAGTTTCCTGTTGATGTTGGTTTCTACGTGAAATTATAAACCAATGGAAAATGGAATCTTTTTTATTCGATCAAAAACCGATGTTGAAATGAAAACGCAGTTAATCATTTTTTTAAAAATTAGATAATTAATTTCAAACGTATTACTCAATAAAAACTTGTCTACAACGTGAAAATGTCATTGAAAAAATCATTAAATCATGATTGATAGGTATTCAATTCTTAACGTCATTTCTGTACAAATTCTTTGAAAAAGTTAATAAGTAATAAAATTGAAAAAAAAATCCCAAAAACATATCCACGATTGAAGATAAGTAGTTTTCCTCAATAGGGAGATTTTTTTTTAGATACATTTGTTTAAAAATTTGGTGGTATTATTAGAATTAGTGAGATTTTTTCTTTTAAACAAAATACTAAGTGTGTTAAAATGTTCATTTTTTTGTCATTTTTTATTAAAGTATTTTTCAAAAATTTGAAATTCTCGTTCCTTTATTACCATACGTGTCGATTTAATAACCTAAAACTTCATATCCGTCATTGGTTATCAGAACAGTCCGCTCGAATTGAGCGGTTCTTGACCCATCAACTGTAGTTATAGTCCAGTTATCTCCATACTCATCAGAGTTTTCAAATAACGTAACACAATCAGGTTTTCCATCAGTAATGGCAGGCTTGATAGTAAATACCATACCAGGCTGCATTATTTCTTCCTTTCGGGTACAATTGTTTTCTAGAAGACGAATTGGGTAAATCAATTAGAGATTTTTCACCCAAAATTCAAATCACCGGTAGGAACTCACCATATTGAAGAATTCGTGGGTATTCGTGAAAAAACTGTCCAATTCCATGACCTTCGATAATGGGTATCACTTTGAATCCTGTGGTGTTGGTTTTTTGTTCAATCAGACGACCTAATGAGTATAATTATTTATTGTACCTATTGACTTATTAGTTCGCAATTGCAATTGGACTCAGTTTTTTGTGCAGTATATTAGGGTGGATCGTATTTATATTTGGTAGAACTTTTTTTTTATTTGTTTAGCTCCCGCTCTCCAAAGTCGTTATTTTTTATGAAAAAAGTCCTCGCCATTTCCATACTACCCATGAAGCTATAAAACATATGATATTCTTTTGCTCATTGAATTGTATGTCCTCTTATGTACGAACCGATTTCTCTTTGATCACAAAATTTTTTATGTTTTATGAAGTCTGACAAAATGTCTAGAAAATGTCAGCGTTATAGACAGCAACGTCAAGTTTCATAAAGTCTGGCATCAAACCAATTGTGATTTTAGTCGGAAGTGTTGTTTTTTGTCAGAATTGCCATTTTTTGTTAAAAATCGTCATAAAATCTTATTTATCGTCAAAATTGTTATTTAAAAGTAAAGATAGTCATTTCAGCGTAAAAACTGTTACTTTTGGTCAAAATCGTTACTTTTTGTAAAAAATAGTCATAATTGCCAGCTTTGGTTAAAATTCTCAGTTTTTTGTTAACATTGTCATTGTTTTGTCAAAATATCATTTTTTGTCATTTTTCATTTTCTAGTCCAAATGGTATTTTTTTGTCAAAATTGTGATTTCTAAGTAGAAATTGTCATTACAAGGTAGAAAGTGTAATTTTTGGTCAAAATTGTCATTTTAAGGTAAAAAATCTTTATTTTTGGCCAAAATTGCCATTTCAAGGTAAAAAGTGTCATTTTTTGTCAAACTCGCCATTTTTGGTCAAAATTATCATTTTTTTGTCAAAATTGTAATTTTTTGGTACGAAATTGTCATTTTAAAGTAAATATTGTATTTTTGGTTAAAATCGTTGTTTTCCATCAATTGACATTTGTTTTGCCCAATTTGTGAATATTTTTGTCAAAATTGTCATTTTAAAGTAAAAATCATATTTTTGGTCATTTTATGCTTTTTTAAAAATCTCATCAAGGAAAATATTACGGTTGCATATTCAAAATTCTTATTATAAGTTTCAAAAAGTCTGACAAAATGTCTGAAAGTCACGAAAAATGTCAGCATTACAGACAGACGAACGGACATACACATCTTGGTTTTTTGGCAAAATGTCTCAAAATCATTTTAGGCTTTTTAAAAAATGTCATCAACATAAAGTCTGACAAAATGTCTAAACGTCGAAAAAGTCAAATTTTTATGTTTTAGGAAGTGTGACAAAATATCTAACAGTAACGTATAGGGTCCAGACGGACGGAAAAGATGAATGGATGGATGGATTTGAATTTTCTTGAAAATTTTCTAGTTCAAAAAACTCTGACAAAATGTCTGAAAAAAATTTAAATTGCATATCTGCATGATAAAATGTCCCAAGAGTCAGCATTATCTCTAAAAATTTTCGAAGCCCAAAAAGTCAATCGAAATCTGAAAATTTTTCTCAGTCCAAAAGAGTCTGACAAAATACCTGAAAATCATCATTATCTCTAGAAAATTTTCAAGTTCAAAAAGTCAACGGAAATCTGAAAATTTTTCAATGCCCAAAAAAGTCTGACATTATGTCTAAAAGTTAGCCTGACGAAATTTCGTCACCTTTTTCGCCAAATTACCCATAGCAAAAGCATATTCTACGCTGAAATAAATCCTAGGAAGTTCCAGCCCCTTATACGTGCAAAATAAGACGAATCTTTTTATTTTCGCCTTTTTTTACTCCATTCCCTCCGAATATTTCCCCTTTTATTAGAAATGACACTGAAATTTCTGTTATCCCTTCTAATGAAAAAATTAGCTGCTGCTTAGTATAATTGTAAGTGGGCTGCAATTTGAACCTCTCAAACTCTCACTTTTATTACATTTGGGAGCAGGGGTTAAGAATTTTAGTGGTTATTTTTGATCATATGAAATACTTGGAGGGCTCGGAATGAAATAAATCAAAAAATTTTAAATTTTATCTAATTTTCATTTTTTAAAATGGGACTTGAAGGCATCACTCGAAATTCAGTTGGGGAAAAAATAAAAAATACGGAATTATTTTTTCATAAGAACGAACAACTTTGGAGATGGGAGCAAAAAAATTAAAAAGTTGGAAATCAGAGCCACCCTACAGTACATACCGAGTGTATTGAATGATTCGCCTGGTCGACAGTATTTGATTGCTGTATATGTTACTTCTCGAGCTGCTTGAACAAATTTTTCGCCAACAAAGTTCACCTTGTCTACTAAAAATGTGTCAGCACAAGCTCCGTGGTAGCCATTATAATACACCTATTAAATATGTACCAATAAGTATGTCGATTTTGGAATAGATATGATTTTTGATTCGAAAATGAATTTGAAAAGCATAGAGAGTCCATACCGATACATCCACCGTTATAATATCTCCGCCTCGTAATTTCGTATCATCAGGTTTACCAAGTGCTACGATATTGTTTATAGAGGTGGTTACTGAATTGGGGTAACGATTGAATTGAAGATGCGAAGGGTATGCTCCTCTTCTTATGATCAGTTCGTGAGCATAAGTGTCTATTTTTGCGGTAGTTATACCTTCCTGTACTTATAAAAAAAATACGTATTATTATCTCATCATAATTTTTTCTCGTATATGAACTCGAATAAAAGAAATGTGATTTATGATACGTACTCGAATATAGGTTTGCAATTTGTCTAGAACTGATTTAGCTATAGAACAGCTTTTATTTATGGCTATTACTTCGGAATGATTTTTTATCAAAGGGTATTTGGGAGCTAGTTCTGTGCCGTTATTGAAAACGTAAGGCGGACGTGGGATATGAGAAGGAGTTATTTGACCCAGTACTGGCGAACCTGTTTGAATCGTACGGTAGCATCGATGAGGTCTGGAAAATTGGTATTTTTATGCAGTTGATGAAAATTTCGCAATTTTTTCAATGTTTTCAGAGTCACAATCGGATCGAGTTGTTAATTTGGGAGATTCAAAAGATGGATTATTTCTGTTGGGAATTTTAAATAACCCGACTCTGAATTATTTGATAGGCTTATCTGAGATGAATCGAAGGAAACTGATTGTACTTGAGATGATTTTATTTGGTTCCTTAGAATTTTTCCGAGTTATTAAGATCGTCGATTTATACGTTATCGCATTTTGACTAAATTTTTGATCGTTGATAGAGTTTAAATTCTTTAGCCTATTACGTCGTGTCTGAAGATTTTACATTGGTGTTTTGAAATTATGAAAAAATAACTCACATCGTCGACGTCGCCTGTGTCGTTTTTGTTGTCCTTGTGGTCTTGGTGGAATTTGAATCACATCGAGCAGACGTGAAAAGTAACAAGATTACGAGTAGTTGCGTTGGCATAATTGGAAACACGAGAGTTGGAAATTAATCGATTCCGATGTAGGAACCATAAAAGTACGTTGTGTGTTGTGAGTCATTGAGCAATATTCGTCGAATTGGAATTATTCATTAATACGTTCGTTTAAAGAAGCTTTCTGAATTTATCGAACGAAAAGATTCTCTGTAAAGTTTGGTAAATCGTAGATTATATTTTATTAAAGCGCGTATGTTTCAAATATGGGTATTTTTTA
>FIZU01018167.1:0-10823 GCA_900064475.1 Pseudococcus longispinus | reverse complement strand
AAAAAGTGGGGGGGGGGGGGTATTTCGACTCAATTTCAGATTGTTAAAATGGTGCAAACATTGTAAAAATTGTTGAAATTTTCATAATCATTTGAAATACTATTAAATCGGTCGAAATATCATGGAAATCGTTGAAAATGTTTTGAAATGGTCAAAAATTTCAGAAATACTACCGCAAATATTGCAAAAGTTGTCAAAAGATTATGAAAATTGTTGAAAATGTGGTAAAAATCATTGAAATTACATAAAAACTGAAGAAAATACCGCAGAAAATAGTCATAAATTCATAATACCATGAAAACTGTCGAAAATCTCGTAAAAATTGTTGAAATTTTTCACTAAAATTACTTAAAACATGGGAAAAGAACAAAAAAAGTCATGAAAATCGTCGAAAATTTAGCTAAAATTGTCTAAATGCTAAGAAAAATAAGTGGAAACTGTCCAAAAATCATGAAAATCGTCGAAAATTTCGTAAAAGTTATTAAAATTTTCATAACAATTGATAAAAATATCGTAAAAATGGTCAAAAAAATCATAAAACTGTTGAATATTAAGTAAAAAGTGTTGAAATTTTTCATAAAAATGATTTAAAATAAGAAAAAAACTATCAAGAAATTTCGTAAATATTGTAAAAATTTTCTGGAAATCATTTAAAATACGAAGAAATTAATGAAAGCAATCATGAAAATCGTCAAAAAGTGTTATTGAAACATGTAGTAAATTTTTCCACCAAAATCAGTAACAATAGTGGGGAAAAAAATCAAAAGATCATATCTGTCCAAAATCATGTAAAAACTGTCAGAATTTTCTATATTTTTACCAAAATTTTCAAGATTTTTTTTTACCATTTTAGCGTTATTTTTAGTGATTTTTACAAAATTGAATGAATATTGAAGCTTTTTATGTCATTTCGACCACTTTTACATTTTTCAGTAGTTTTTTTGGAAGTCTAAACCAATTTAAGGAAATTTCCAACAGTCTTCGTGAATTTCTGAACGTTTTCACAAATTTTTTTATCAATTTTCATGGTTTTTTGGCAATTTCCATAATCTTTTAAATAATTTTCATGCAAATTTCAACAATTTTTATAATTTTTGTCATTAATTCGTGATTTTTGACACTTTTACGATATTTTTACCATTTTATAACAGTGTGAACAAATTTTTGACCATTTTTATGGAAATTTTCACTGAATTTCGTTTACTGATTTTCTACTAAATTAGTGGTTGGAACATTGGGCCTTGAGATGACCTCAGCTGAGTCGAAGCTCATGTGGCCAATTCTATTTCAAAAAGAAGTCGAAAATTTTGGGGATTGGTTCCTTCATTGATTTATTGGCTCCTCTCTTCCTCATTTTTTTGATCATCACCTTTTTTGTGATTTTTCATTATTATCTACTATAAAATTAATAATTTTAAAAAATCGAATAATTTTGCGAAATGATTTTTCAAGAAATGTTGTAAAACTGGTTTCAAAAGTGCATATTTGCTCATCTAAAAATTGTTAGTCAACAGGAAAGTGGCCAGTCAGACAATTGAGGATTTTTTGAACAAAATCTTCAGTTGTCCAAGTTACAACGATTTTTTTCCTAAATAAATTACTATATAACAATTTGACGATTTTTTACCAATTTTTTTTTGAGTATGTTTTTTTGTATGACCAAGTTTATTATACTTTTGAAAAAATTTGTATCTGTCTCCGAATGTGGAACTTTGAAAAACACTTCGATTGCAATAATCTCGAAAACAACCCCTAGAAAAAACCTAATAACTCTTGTGAGAAAGTAAATTTCAAGCTGTACGATTTTCATCCCTTGCACTTTTTTCGTAGCACCATTAGTTTGGACAGAAAATCTATGTTTATGGGAAATTTACAAAGTCGATGGTTTTGAAAATGAAGGGAGAAAAAATTTAAACATTTGTAAATTTTCATTAACATGGATTTTCTGGCCAAACTAATGGTGCTATGAAAAAAATACAAGGGATGAAAATTGTAGAGCTTGAAATTCTCTTTCTTCTAACAGCTAGCAGTTTTTTCTAGGGGGCTTGATTTTTGAGATTTTCCCAGTCAAAAGTGTTTTTCTTTTTTTTCAAAGCCATCAACCATTGTTTTTCATTTTAATTTTAAAAAAACGTCAGATTTTGTGTTTTTTTTTTAGCAATTGTATGGATTTTTAAATGATCCGCTGGAGTATTTTTTTCACTGTTTAATGATTATTTTGAACAATTTTTGATGAAATTTCGCTCAGCCAAGGAAACAAAGGATAAAAAATGTCATAAAAATGTTAATTTTTTACTCAAATCTACACTGACAAATGCCCAATAACTTCATATTTTCGATAAGTTTTTCTTTTAATTCTACAAATGAACTGTACAAGCATAAGAAACAGTCACTTTTTCACAATGACCTTGAAATAAACCGAACATAGTGACAGGCGCCACTTACGAATTCTTCTTGCATTTTCCAAACCGATCACTTCGACTGACGCGAATGGTCACTCTTGCTCTTACTCATCCATCGAACGACCAACACTGTCGCGTTGCACCTAATTAATGCACACTCGTCTCATCCTACTAGATTATCTCGGAATTTCTCGGAATTACAAAACACCATTCATATACCATAAGCTTCTAGTACAGTTAGTCATTATCTTAACCTTACACTTTACACTGGCATAAAGCGTAAAATTCCACCGATTAATTCGCGCAACCGGTGAAAGAGAAATGAATAATAAATAAGTATCTACCTCTACGATACTACTCAGCGAATTTCTCCTCCCAACTGGGCACCAATGTGTCATTTACACGCGCCAATGATTATCAATAGATCTCGACTGGGGTGAGAAATCCGCTAAAAAGTTATGAAGCGGTATATCTAGACATAAGTTGGAGTTTGGGTGATGGAATGTGTAATACGTTGTTCAAAAGAAGACACCGGTTTGACCTACTTGTGACACTCTCTCCGGGTAGCGCGTTATTATGAACCAGTTCCATTTCGCTTTTCTTACAGTTCGTTAGTTACGATAGTAAAAATTTTATTGTTGATATATGATTTTTCTTGCATTTTTTTCGTAATACGAAGACGTCATTATGTTGTGAAGCGAATGGTCATCATGAAGTTGGAATTTTGCATTTTTGTGTGCGCGTTTTGTGTCCTAGGTAAGTGAAGTTTGGTGCAGTTTGAATCGTTTTGGGGTTTTTTCGGTGATTTTTTTTTTTGTTTGTAATTCTAATTGAAACTTATCTTGGTTCATTGGATGTTCCATTTGCAGGAGTGAACTCGTTTATCGTGATTCCGGAAGAATTACCGTCCATTTTGTCGGTGTTTTATTCGAATGTGCCTCCGATTAAAAAAGGTTAGTGGTGTTTGGTGAAATGGTATCGATGAATTGAATGCACGTGTTTTTGAAGTGGTAGAAATCGATAGCGAATTTAGTCAATTTTTAATTCGATTTCGTTCCTTTTTTGATCATTTAATCGAGTTTCGTTATTCGGTTTGATGAAATTTTTCTCGAGTCCTGAAAATGGGACTAAAAATTACCTTTGTTTTCATTTTTACGTCATTTAAAAGATATCGTGAGAAAATTTCAGTTTTTGAGTATTCAGATTGGTTCAAATTTATGCGACATTTTTTCTTCATAATCATGTAAAAATCGTTATAATTCTAAATTTTTGACCTATCAGCTGATTGCCAACTTTAAAAAATATAATTTTTTGATTTTTTTTTCTGTGGTGTAAAAAATGATTTTTTTTCATTTTATCCAAATATTTTTTTATATTTGGCAACACTGTATTTATATGATTTTTCCGTGATCTTTTTACATATTTGATTTTCCTAAAAATTTGTTCAATTTTTTTAGTGATTTTCTTCTTATTTTTCGAATTTTTCGGAAATTTTGTGTTGGCAACACTGCTTTTTTTTAGATGTTTCCATTTTATCATTACTGTTCCAATTCTATGACAAAATATTGATTTTTTCAGAAAACTAAAAATCTTTCTTTATTATTTGAGTATTTTTTCCAATATTTTTGCAATTGTGGCAACACTGTATTCATCTGTTTTTTTTCTTGATCTTTTTATTTGATTTTCCTAAAAATTTGTTCAATTTTTTTTACCGATTTTCTTCCTATTTTTCGAATTTTTCATAAATTTTGTATTGGGAACACTGCTTTTTTGAGATTTTTTCATTTTATCATTGCTGTCCCAATTCCATGACAAAATATTAATTTTTTCAAAAAACTAAAAATCTTTCTTCATTATTTGAACATTTTTTCTAATATTTTTTTAATTGTGGCAACACTGTATCCATATGGTTTTTCTCTTGATATATTTCATTTGATTTCTTCAGAAATTTAGAAAAAATTTTAAAATAGTTTTCTTGAATTTTTTGAATTTTTTTGAAACTTTATTTTGGCAACACTGTTTTTTTTGAATAGGGCATTTTTATTCTAGGTACTGTCCTTGTTCTAATTTGATAAAATGATCGCTTTTTTCAATTCAACGATTGACAATAAACAAAAATCGCTCAAATATCCTTTAATTCATTCGATTTCATTTCAATTCTTTATTTTTATGTATTCGCACTTTCCCTAAACCAGTCAATTCTCAACATTTATTTTTATTCAACCCGCAGGAACGGATTCCAGGGTAGGCATAGGATTCCGTCTAGGTCCCAATGCAGACTTCCAAGTACAATTCGAAATCGGTCCTCAAACCAACACCCAACCCATAGGACCCAACGCCAACGCCAGCGCGTCTTCGAAAAAACGTCAAACACCCTTCATCACCAAGTTACCAGATCAAAAAATCAACTACAACGCGACCAACCCGAGCGAAAAATGGCTAAATACGTGGAAATTCAATTTGAACGAAGATCCAGATCAGAATCTGCAAGAACCTCATCAAAAATCCGATCCTACCAGAGAAGATAATAATTTCGTGAATCAGCTTCGCAAATTATACGAAGCTGGTTCGACTTCGAATACGAATAAAACCGAGAGTGGTGGTGTTTAAACGTTTTAAGAGATCTCAAGATGGAAATGAGTTGGTATCGATTCGAGAGAGAGGGGTGGCGAAGGGCACTAATTTTGTAATATTGGAAGAATTGATAAGTTGAGGTTGTGTATCTGTATCTGTATCTGGTGAGAGACTGTTACCATTTTTATTTGTGTGCATATGGCCATGGGTTATCTTTGGTATATTTTATTGTGCCTTATATATGTTTTTGCAAAATTATATCGTAAAATATGCTGCTGTTGTGTATACCCACTGTAAACAGCTACCTTTACTTTACCTATGTACCTTTTATTTATAAATTATTATTTCAAATGAATATTTATTTATTGCGTATTGATATTTAAATATATGATTTTATTTTGTTTTCATTGATTATGTCATTTTTTGGAATGGTTGAAGATGAAAGGGGTGGGAATCCAATACTGAGAATGATGAAGAAGTTTATAGAAAGATGAACATCTCTCACGCTCGTGCATTATTATACCTATCTATTAAGTTTATTTCATGTTCAAGTGTAGAAATGTACTTGAAAAATTACTATTTTTAAAATATTTGTTAATAATCTGCTATTATTACACCTATCTAACGAAATTTTCAATTACTCTTATTTTTTCAGAATATGTGTTTGACTTTGGTGAAGATTGACATGATCATGTAGTTACTTGGATCGTTTTGAACTCAGGTAAGAGCAATTTTTGCTTGATAACAATTTAGCAAAATAATGAATTGAAAAAAGTACTTACTCATAAAATGAGATATATAAATAGAAACATAGCTCATTTTGGACTGAAATTGATTGAAATGAAATTGAATTGAACTTTTTTCGTACGTCTGTAATTATTTTCTCTGCTGTCTGAAAATGAATCATAAATAAAAATATTTTTGTCATTAAAAAAAAAAATTGAAATTAAATAGTTATTGGAAACATCGATGAATAAGTACAATCAGTTTAAAAAACATTTGAAAATTGTAAAAACGAAAAAAAATTATATAAATGTTCAATATTCATTTAAAACAAGATAGCGCATGATGGAAAATATCACAAAAATCACTAAAAAATACTGCAAAAGTTATCTTTAAATGCATAAAAATGGCTTTATATTTGTAAAGGTGTTGAAAGTAGGTATGCACTATTAAATATATTGCCAAAATTAAAGAATCGTCATAAAAATCAATGAGATTTTATCAAAATCTTTCGAATTTTGAAGTACCTGTAAAAATTTGGTAAAATATTGCAAAAATTGTTTCAAAATGTCTCCTACATTTTTTTAAATTTTGGAAAAAATTGTTGGAAAAAATAAGTTTATAGGCAAGAAAATATCAAAATCATATGAAATATCATAAAAAATTCTCAAAATATTTCAAAAATGCCTAAAAAAATTATGATTATTTTTTTTGAAAACCTACAAAAAAATGTTAAAAAATGGTCGCATTGTGATCAAAATCATCAGAAAGAGAGTAAAATTTTTTAAATACGAGTATATCATAATAGTCAATCGAGTTATAGTCCATCATTAAAATTACTTGAAAATATCATAAAAGTTGTTTAAAATTAAGCTCAATTCTCAAAGTTTCAAGAATTGTGTTGAAAGTTGTTGAAAAATCTTCAAAACGTTTTGAAAAATTCACAAAATGTTGGTGAAATCCGTTGTTAATTGAAATTTTGAAGAATTTTTGAGACCTTTTAGGCAATTCTGAAGCTGTTTTTGTTGATATAAAATATTTTAGAAAGTAATTTTCAATCAATTTTAACCATTTTCTCGACCTTAGAATTTTTAAAACTAATTTTTGGGCTTTTTTGAAAGTTATTTCGACAACTTTGAAGAATTTTATCACTTTTTATTTTTTTAAAATCATTTTTATAATTTTTTTAACATTTTAAGACTGTTTTACAAAAAGTATCATCATGTTTTGAGTAATTTTCTTATAACTTTAGGCCTTTTCATGAATTTAACTACGATTATGAGTTATTAAGAATTTTACCACAACTTCATACTGTTTTAATGATGCATGTTTGGACAAATTTCAAAATATTTTAAACAATTTTGTGAAATTTTGTACTTTTTGGCCAATTTTTACTGAATTTTGATTTTTTACACTACTTCATTATGTTTTTAAGCTATTGGGATAATTTTCGTGTAATTTTATATTCATGCATCACTTTTATTGACATTTCAACGACTTTTGCATTATTAGTATGGATCAATTTTTTGGCTGGTTGTTTATTTATAAAATGTTTTGGTGAAAAAAAAGTACTTCTCAATATTTTATAACTTATTAAAATATGCAAATTGCACATTTTTATTAAAATCGGTTGAAACTTTTTGATTGTATTTTTATTGAAATTTTTACTTTTTTTTAAAATTTCAGTAATAATAGAACTGGGAATCAAATTTGAAAAATTTTGGATTTCGATGCTTATGAAAGTATGAAATATCTTGGGGTGGAGCGCGAAAAAAAAAATGTATCTCGGATTTTGACCAAATTCAAGAGGATGTTCCATATTTAGTTGAGAATGAACTAAAGGCAATTTTAGACCCCTAGCTCAAAGGGGAGCGGAGCCTCGAGGCCTCAAAGTGGGGTAATTTTCGAAAAAAACATGGTTTTTTGTCACTTTTGGGTAGTACCACTTGCGTAGCACCTCGGGCACACCCCTAAAAAGTTGCGATTTGAGTTTCTATATCTCCCTCGAAATTGGATACCACTTCTCCTACCTTACCAGGGGGTTAAAAAGTTGACCCCCGCCCGGTAGGGTAGAGAAAGTGGTATCCAATTTCGAGGTCAATAGCTTGGAAGAGTTTGGAAACTCATCGTAACTTTTCAGGGGTGTGTCTGTTTTTTTTCGAATGTTACCCCACTTTGAGGGTGCCAGCTCCGCACCCCTTTGAGCTAAAAATCCAAAATTTTCTATGGTTCGTCTCCAACTAAATATAAACCACCCCTTTGAATTTGGTCAAAATCCGAGGTATGTTTTTTTTTCGCGCTCCACCCCAATCTACATATCAAAAGAAACAATTTGAAATAAAATATCTGCAAAATCTGTCCAGTGGGAGAGGCTCGCGAACTCTTTTAATTTCCATTCAAATATTAATAGGTAATGAATTTTTCCAAAAAAATTTTTAAAATTTAAAAAAAATGAAATTTCAATTTTTTCTGTACGAAATTTGAAACTTTTTCCCAAAATCGTTGAATTTCGGTTCCAATTCTCAAATTTGAAAATTTTTGGACTCGGATGTCCCATGACACGTCTACACGTCGAAAGAAAAATGTTGAAAAAAAAACTAATATCGGTTAATTGGGAGAAATGTCACTAAATTTTTCTAAAAATCTTCCAAAAAGTGTAAGTTGACTTCATTTTTTCAATTATCATTTTCTTACGATTTTTTGAACTGTTTTATTCGTATGTATGTGTGTTACATTAACTCCCCTCCTCCCTCCACGCCATAAAAGTGAGAATGTTGCATGATTGTAATAATCTAAAACTTTATTAAGAGTGCAGGCCGCAGGGACACACGAATCGATGGCTGTGTCCTTCTGCCAATCAAAGATCGTCGTATAAAATATCTCGAATCACGTATTATTCACCACAAACAATACAAAAATTGGCTCACATCATAGATTTAATATTATGTCATCCTATATACCTAATTGAAAGACACTTGGGCGGATATTTTTATCTGCTCTGTCAGTGTATCTATTTTTATTCATGCCGTCATCAAGTTACTCGGTCGGACAACAGATCTCGCTAATTTTCAATACACCGAAGAGAAGCTCGAAATTTAAATATGCAGAATACATATAGGTACTTTCAAACTACGAAACACGTATAATTTATTTCATCTTATACGCGAGTAACTTATCGGTGTAGTTTTACTTCCAGCAAGTTGGATTTTATTCCCGAGTGAATTTTTGTAATTAAAATCAACCCCCGAATAATCGGATCTTCGGGTTTTCTCGCACGTGTTTCTCTGCGAGACGATTTTAATAGATATAGGCGTACGCAGATATAGGTATCTTTTCCCAAATATCCAAACTATCTAAATTTTATAAGTACGATAAATAATTGCACGGTAAAGATTTCCAAGCCACACTCGAGGGATCGCTAAGTACACACAGACTAATAAATTGGATGGTGTATCGACGATGGCTGATGACCTTTTTCTATATACTGAAGCGACTCTATAGATATGTGCCCCTTTAGACATGTGGAAATGTCTCTGTTACCCTCGCCCACACACGAATCCATCGAAATATCTGTGTATATAGGTTACTAATGCGGGGATAATTTTTCATTTTAGAATTACCTCGTTGATACCAATTTGTATTGTATTTATAGACGATGTACTCGTAATACGCAGACTGGTATTATTGATTTCACGTCAACGTATTAATCACTTTTTTTATTCGACTGTGGATATGAATCGAGTAGATACTTATTTGCATAAAAGCATTTCTATAAATGTCAATCGTCGATGTACTTTGGTTAAATTGTATCGTGATCCTTTTTAAATGTTACGAATGATTTTATTTCCGGATCGGGTTCATTTTTGGTCGAGTTTTCGTGCATAGTGGTTGTTCGTTTCGTAGATCCCAATGTAAACGGGGTAAGTGGATCGACGTACTTGAAAAAGTAGATATTTGGAACGTATTCATGTTGTAATTTTGCAGATTTCGTTTTGGAAATGGCATCGGAGTCGAAAAATGCATAAAAATGAAAGCCAGCACTCAAACAATCGACACTACCGAAGATTTGGATAGGAAAATCACAGATAATAAAAGAAGTACGAGCTCGAATACGTTTTAAACTAGTTACGATCACAATCGCACGAAAAATTATTCACCAAGGGGTTCTAGAGGGAGGTTTAATTATCACCAGCACTCGTTCATAATTTGAGACTGAATAGTTGAGTCAACCTTACAAACGTATTTATTTTTCGTACTCCTGAATACAGAAATCAAAATCCTCAACGATATCAACGCCGAACTAGTATCCAGAAAAACACTCTTCAACAAGATAAAATTTTTTTCCAAAGAAGCCGAAGATTTGGAGAAAGAGTTGAAAGAAATTCAACGTAAAGTATGACTCCGCTGATATTCAAATTGAAAATTCTATTTTGAAATGGATCAGATATTGAAACGTATGTACCTATGCCATGTGTATTTGGTGAATAGGTGAATAACGCTTGGAATGAGAAAATACGCGTAGAACAAGGCAGAGCGTTGCAATTGGAAAGTGATTGGAAAGCATTGCAGGCGAAAATCGAAGCTAATGCTGATACGCCGGGGTATCATCAAGCAATTAAACATAATGAGATACAGCTTGGCCAACATAAACACGATGGACCGTCTACCAGGGTTTGTATTTTTAATCGAAATGTGCTCGTGAATGTTTGAAGCGAGTGTCCGTGTCCCAGGGGTTGTAGCATACTGTATTTATGAAGGGTCCGGCCATTCAAATGTAGGCTTGTAGGGTTATCGATGATTTTACCATCATCTCATTTGTGTAGGTTGGTAAATTAGAATAAGAGCTTAAGTGCAGATCATATGGTTATCGATTGGTCTACTTTTTTTCCATATTTGGCATCATTAGCTGTTTTGTTTATTTTGGAGTCTTGAAAATTGATGAAAATTACGTAATATTGACGCTCGATGAAAAATTCATAGATGTAAATGTAGGTAGCGATTTTCGGTGTCATAAAAAAAAAATCAAAATTTGGTTACGATGAAAAAAAACGAATAAATTGAAAATACTGGAAGAAAGTTTCTAACGTGATTTTGGAGTAGTAGTGGGGGGGGGGGGGGCTAAAA
>FIZU01018149.1:0-10202 GCA_900064475.1 Pseudococcus longispinus | reverse complement strand
TACTTCCCTCCCTTTTTTCTCATTTTCATGTTGGAAAAAATATTAAAATATTTTCCAAAAATAACTTAACCAATAAAGGAACGTGTTATTAGAAAATTTTGTGTCTATCAAAAAAGCGATTTTTTTTGTTGGAAATTTTCTCATTTTTGGATAAAAAAGCTAATTTATAGCTAAAATAGCTGGGTTTTCAGTTAAAAACGCTAGAGTTCCCGCTAGATGATTTTCAAATCGCTAGGAATCCCGCTAATAGCTAAATCGTACAATTTTAGCTATATTTACTCATTGAAATCGCTAGAAATAGCGGGAAAATCGCTAAATTGGCAACCCTGGGACCAGCTGCGTAGTATTGATTGAGCGTATGGATATTTTGACGTGATGGTTTTTGAAAAATGAATCAGTCATTCGTATACACTGGAAAGATCTTACCGGGATCCGGTTTATAGATAGATGATTAAAGTATTCGTATAGGGGAAGGCTGAAAATAACTGCTTGGAATTCGTCGTCGATGATGCTGATTCACTTTTTTAACTAGTTTTCCGAGAACCTCTGGCTGGAATTTTTGGAAAAACGAAACGTACGTAAAGTTATGAGCAATATTTTCAGGTACCGAGTAAAAATTAAATTTAGAATGATACTCATATGCAACAGTTTGAGGAGTATTCGATTCATCGACTTGAAACCATCAGGGGGCCATTCAAGAATGTAGTTAACCTCGGAACTAATTGAGTTTATAACGAATGAAAATGCAAAGTTCATTTCTCACATCAGTTTCAATCGTTAAACCTAAGAGAAGATTAATGAAGGTGTTTTACATCTTACATGATCGGGCATTAGAAAGCTCTGATTAGTAACTGTACAGCTTATGCGCCCATTAAATAAATACATTTTTAAAAAAACGTGAAATGCAAGTATGTTGGCATTTTGAAATTTCATTTCTAAGATGCCGCCGACGTGATATTACGTATCTGGCTTGAAAATTACAATAATGATGAAATGACCTTGTTTGTAGTCGAAGGCCTTCTTTACATTATGGAAATACGAATTGTACTCACATTTGCGAACTTTATCGATAGAAAAAGACCCAGAAAATTTTAATTGGTTTTGAAATAAAGAATTGTGCCGAAATTACCTTTGGTTTAGATTTAGCAGCTGATTGTTATACAGGAAGATTTCGTTACAAGGTTTTCAATTCATGTTTATAAAGTGTGAAATAATTGCGTTCATGTGCCATTAGGTATTGATTTGAATATATAGCCCAATTATTCGTCTCGTCATGTGCTTGTCTGACATTCTATTCAATTTGGAAAAGAAGATGTTTTCAAAGAACACATGCTCAGGTATTTTACAACAATAAAACTCACTTTTGAAATATCTCGCTTCGTGTTGAGTAACTTTTTCGCCGAACAAAATGCTATGAAGAAAAAAAAGATTTACAACGTCAACGTCGAACGGTTCTAACGTAGAATACATTACTTTGCATGTCTTTGCCTTTTTCGTATAGACCTATAACGGATTAAATAGGTTGAATTGTTAAAAGAATACTCGAGCGACGATCATTGTTCAATTTTTACATTTCTAGAAAAAAAAAACTGAATCGTGTGTACTTAACCTTTTGTATATTTTCAATGTTTTATTAGTATTAACGGATTTATCGAAAGGGCACGTATTTAAATAATTGTAATGAGAAATGGGCGAGCCTCTTGGTATGCGGTAGGCCTATAGGGACAAAAGGTGAAGCAGTACCTGTTGTATGAGTTTAGATAATACAACATTGATGGCGATACCAAGTTAGAATGGTGATTAACTGTTAATCAATGGCATCGATAGGTGCGTTACTTTATTTCTTTGTAATTTTTAAGCTACGAGCAGGTGCATTGGGTCCATTTTTCAAATGTCTTGAACTCTCGATTGCGGTACAGTACAGAAAATCTGTCAAGTGATAGCTTTGTATCATAAAACCATGTCTGGAATAAGTTTCGCACATCAAGAATTAAAATAAGTTCTTTTTTACCTCGATTTTGATTTATTCTCGTTCAAATAAAACAAACGATTCCAAAATTACAACGAGGTATTGATCGTAATTGGTAATTTATTCGACATCGAAAAAAAAAACCAAGCACTTATTATTAATTGATAAGCAAAAGATCGAGTAACTTAGTCGATTCATTTTCGTACAACGATAATTAAAATTACATAAAGAATTTTTGTTCCACATTGATACAGTAATGATATTTTAATAAGAGATCAAAAGGTCGTAGAGTCATGACTTCTCACTTCGAGCCTCCCTCGAGCCATTGTGCGCGAACGCCTGTCAACAGAAAGCTCGTTTTAATTAAAAATTTGTATTTTTGTCTCAACTGATGAGACGAACCATGGTGATACTTTCTTTGAACGAGTACCCGCGCCGTTCAGTTTAATTTCAATGCCAAGGGTTATATAATCGTTTTCGAGATGAAAATTTGGATGATATACGACGACGGTATCATATTACAGTAGCTTCGCACAGATTACAGTACTCAGGCTCTGGGTCTGTAAAATAATTACGATGATTTCATTTTTTTTACAGCTGTGCTTCTCTGCCTGCCACGTGTTGAATGCCGGCTCATTGGCCAATTCGGAATAATCTTACGTTATTTTGATTCGAATCATTTCCTGAGGTGATAGCGAGTGGTTTTTTTTATATCTATGCAATCAGACGTTAGGATTAATATTCAGCTATTCCCTTTCCGAGTAATTAGTGCGATGATCAGTTATGCTATCGTCTCGTAAGCTGGATTACCTAAAGGCAAATCGAACAAATGAGTTAATAATGAATTGGAAAAGGATAAAAATACATTAGGATAAATTCGCAAACAAGGTGAGTACAAATTCACATTCTATCGAGTACCTACCGACTACCACTATCAATTTTCAACTTACAATTTACAAACACCTAAGTGAAAAAACTAATCCAGTTTTATTATCATTATCAACGTACGAAAAACACTTGAAAATAAACTAGCTATATCATCGAATGTGCTGTCGAATATGTACGTACAGGTATAAACGACGTCGCGCTGTACAAAAGATAATACCAACACATGTAGGTATAGTGTCTGATACAACAGTAAAATGAACGACAGCCGCAATAGCAATAGAATATTACTTCGGTGATGGTCGAATGAACCTTTTTAAAAACTTGAAACTACTTCTCTTTTGGTATGTATGGTAAACAGTTCTATCCTCTCGTGTTGAGCCAGAGCTTCTACGGCCACGGTTTCGCTACCTGTTTCGATCGCGCGCATACGAACAGGTGTCGCGGGTCTGTTTGAATCACATTGTTTACATCCTTTTAAACGTAACGTTCTTATCAACTGTGTACTCGGAGTTCGCCAAGTTTTATCTTCATTTCGTGTCTATTTATCTGAAATTTGATTAATTTTTACGTGTTATTTTAGTAGTGCGGTGAAATTTTGTGGTGAATTTTCATTTTTCATTCATAGCTGAAAATAAAACATCATTTAGTGTAAGTATTACGTATATTTCCTTGCATTGTGGTGTGATGTTGGCGGTTACCATATTCAAAATTAGATCGCTGCGATGATGCGCGATGAATTTTTCGATTTTATTCGCCAGGTGAATTCAAATTTTCGTTTTTAGTCGTCGATCGTACTTCGTAGTGTCGGTGTAGCTGAAAAAATATTCCATTTGTGGATTAATTTTCTTATTTTAGCGAAATGAATATTACTCAGAAGTCTGTGCAGAATACTTACTAAAAGATCATGATTGTTTTCTCTTTTTTTTTTTTTTACGTTTTTTAAAGAATTACTTCACTTGTTAGTTTGAAATCAGTAAAACCGTTAAAAATTTTGATTTGTTAACTACAAATAAACTGTATTTCATTATCATTCTAATTTTTTTTTTGAAAAAAATTGTAATTTCGTTTTGAGTTTTGACCGTGTTGACCCTGTCAACCCTGTTGACTTTTGATTCTTTTTTGGTTTGGGGTTGGTAATAATTATGCAACGTTGCCATTTTTTTAAATCGACAAATTTTTTTCTAAAATTATTTTTGAGAGGGTAATTTTTTAAAATGTGATTTATTTTATTTTTGTGAGTAAATGTACATCTGATGCGGTCAGTTTAATAATTCTAACTGTTTTTTTGGAAATAATCTAATCATCAACTAATTATTTGAAAACAATACGTTATAAATTTTAAAAAACGCAAATGATGTAAAATCTAAGCAATTAGAGAGAAATTTTTTTCGAATTCAAACCTGCTTCGCCAATTTTGGTTGGTTTCTCAAATAAAATAGGTACCTAGACTTACTAATGGCAATTTTACACTTTTTTATATTCATCGCAGACTGCACTGCACCTCTTTAGTTGAATGAGCAATTGTTGAAAATTCAAACAATGTAAATTCATTATTCGTGATTACGTTGGTATTGTTTTAAAACACAATTCGTCCAATATGCTCATTGCTCACAGCTTTATTTTACAAATTATGTAATAAGAAAACACATCAGCAAGATGGAGAGAAGTGTCCGTTATTGTTTCGGAAATGATACGTGTACGTACAAACCTATGTTAAGTGACAGTTACAAAATATTAAAAGTCTGCACGAGTATCAAGGTAGGATAAGCTTGCGATTGTTATTCTGTACTCGAAAAGCTTATTCCATGTGTAAGAGTATGGCACGATGTAACTATTAAGTTGACACTTATTTAATGATTGTGTTGTCGTCGAGTGTTAAAAACCGAAAGTGTGTAATGTTTTCTGTAAACTTCAATGTACAGTACCTATAGAAAGTGACATTTTCAAAAACTGGACCATTCTAGCAGGTTCAACATGCAGCTAGTTAATATTGAAGAACAAATCGACTGAAGAATTGATACCATAGTACTGAATGATTGAAAAACAAGGGGATATTCCCTTTTTCAATCTAGATGGAGGATCGGTCGTGAAAATAGAAGATTCCGATGACGTAATAATCAATGTATCACCTTCAATTGACTCAGATATACTGGTGTAGACCTACAGACCCACTGTATTTCCGTTTTATATTAAATTGATAATGCGAATTTCGTACTTGGCACTTCCATTGATAAGGAAATGAAATAATTGTTATGGAAAGTACGTTTAACGGTATGAATCATCAGATAGTCTCTTATCAGACAAAATTACATGAAATGGTCCAGTTTTAACGAATCATATGTCTCGTTTCGTGTATCATCTGCAATTGCATGACCTAACATTGACCATTCCATTTAATGATTTTACCAAGAGGAAATAGCGAATCTTGCACCTTGTCAAGTACATTATATGACACTCACGACAGACATGATCTTGTATTTATGCAAGTTAATCCATTATGAAATGTGTCAATTGAAATGTATACGTAGACTTAATCTATAAACTGCTAAAACAGGAAATTCTCAACGTAAAACGTACAATTTACTGCACATGTGCGTAGTACACTATGAAAAAAAAAATTCCTCCTTTGTGTTTACCATTCCACCATTCTAATTGGTAATTGTGTTTTGATTTTTACAGATTTCAATGTTGGTTGTCGGGTTCGGTGGAAATATACGATTGCAATGCTCCGGCATCGTTTGAACCAAGATCAAGCTGCATCGAGTTAACCGGTTGATCGCGCGATGGTGTTAAATTAATTATTTACCAACGATTTCGAACGCGAAGTAATTAGTCGAATTTTCAACTAGATCATTCTGATGTTTCGCGTAACAGTGAATTTCCTCGTTTCGGGTGGATCGTTTATGTTGATATAGTAGAAAATTGCAAATTTCTGCGCTTTTTTTCGTGTTTTTGCGTGGCAATAAAAACGAGTTTTCGCATCGCGTCGTACAATGGCAGAAGAGAAACCAATGTCGAACACGGCGGCTATTCAAGAATGCGGGGAATCCGCTCCGGGCATTTTCTGGCCAGTTTTTCTCACTTTGATGGTAGTCTTTGCGGCCATGCTAATAGTCTACTTTTTCTGGAAATATTACTGGAGGATAAGACACGGTAAGGTTTCCGATCATACGACTAATCTTTATCGCGAGCTGCTTATAAACGAGTGTGCGATGAAGGATTCTTAGAATTAGTAAATCCGGAACTTCGACTACTTTGATTTTTTCGGTATATCGAACAATTGAAAATTTAAAGAGTCGTGTTAACTTTCTAAATTCATTAGTGAAAGATGTTCGGAGAGTTAATTTTCGCCCGCTTTGAGTAATTATCCGCAGTTATCAATTTTTTTACTCGGTTTTATCGACGAAGAAACCTCGTGGCCGTGAATACGTCGCTACTTCGGCTTTATCTTCGAGTTGCCAAAAATTACTCCGTTGTTTGGCTCACATCCATGGTGCCATTGACGTTGATTTCCATTTCATCGCGATTGTCGTATGACTGATGTTGCGTAATGGTCGTTTTTGCGCTAAAAATTGTTCTTTTTTTGAACTTTCCATTATTTTTTTTACCGCTGCTTACTTCCTCGGTATCTGCGATCGTGCATTGTTTCAAGATCAAAGACAGGCGAATCGGTTTCGATGATTCAAAATCCCATTTTTTTCATATAAAAAAATCAAGGCCACGATGATAAAATTTCCCATTTATTTCCTTTCTTTTTTTTTCCAACTGAAATGACTCATCGAGTTCGAAGGGAAGGAAGACTGTGAAAAAAGGAGTTTTTCTACTTCATTAATAAACATTCTACTACTTATCCAACTTTCCATAGATGGCATTCTGGCCGACTTATCAATTAGAATAATATCGCTAATCAGCTCCATTAAAGAAGTAGCGAGTACGTAAAATTCATAACAATTAAGAAAGAGAAACATGCTAATTGAAAATGTGCGAAATGCGAATATAACACCAGCAGCGAAAAACGCCTTCTCTTTATTAAAAAATCTCTTCGGACAGTTTTTTACGATGAAATAACTATAAAAAAAGATATATCGAATGAAAGAGAAACACCTGCATTAATTTCGAAAACTCTAAAGCGATGTTTACTCAAGCTAGACATTTCAACGTGTTAAAATTATAACATTTCCTGCCTAATATTTCCTTTTTCTGCATAACTAAAATGTAGGTACTCGGCTTGGGAATTACGATTCGTGGTTTTCAATTCACCTAGTTTACCTGAAATAAAAAAAAATCGATCAATAAAAATAACTCGTCTTCAAACTGGTATATTAATTATGTTCCCACCGTATTTAGCTGACAATTAGTAAATTATAAACATCTTTTAAACGCGGTAATAACCCGAAATTAACAATGTAATGTTTTCTTTTACCGAATAATGGTTTCATACTTGCACAGAACTTATTACAATGCGACTTTCAAACGAAACCTGCTTCGTCGATATACGTAATTAGTTCGTTGCAAGAATGTTAAAATACTTCTGAAAAATAATTTCAATTTAGTCAGCGGCGTTTAAAAAAATCCCCGGTGGGTAATTTGCGACCGAATATGGCGTAATTTTTTTCAAACATGGAATTATCATTGCATTAAAATCCAATTTTACGTACAACCGCCTAGTAAATTCACTAAGTACTTTGGAGGAAGTCGTAAGAAGACTTGGTGCTATACTTACTTATTGTTTGCGTGATTTTTGTCTTTGGTGTGACGATGCTTTTCATGTGTGTCCTTGTGGCCGTACATAAGTGTAAAGAAGGTAAACAGGTTGGGTGCTGGTGTGGTCTTCTGTTATAAAAATTCGCTATACTCGGATTATAATGATTTCCAGACAATTATGTCTTAATTAAACAATACCGCCGTAACAATGCTGCTTAATGGTTGAAACAGTAAAGCAAAATTTCAGTGATAAAAATTATGCATGTAAAGGAGATTGCGTAATTTGATGAGATTACGATCAATGTAAATGGTACTGTAAGTATTTGATTTGCCCACGTTTGGATTGTTTAACGCTTTTTAATCTTACGTAATACGAACGTGTTGGAAGGTTTAAAATGTAATGAACTTAAGCAGAGTGTGTCGTCGTCTTTGGAAACTTTCGAGAAAGACATATATGGTATTTTTTTTTGGAAAATTGACAATATTGTTGTTTAAGGTTCATTCTGTGTCGTAATTTCGAAATTAATCGACCTCTAGAATTAATTTTTTTTCTCAAATGGTCCACCGAGAGTATTTTGGAGCGAAAATGAAACGACTAGGTGGTAATTTTTCTTAATTTTCGAACCATTATTAGCACCTAATGAATCTAAACCAATAAACAAAAAGTGATTGTGTTTCTGTTTTGTAAGATTGAGACCGATTGCAAATTCTAATCGCATTTCTCTCCTGGTGAGAAAAGAGGTTCATTTGTTCGACGCGAAAATTTACGAGTTTTTCGACCAAATACGAACATTTGCAGTTGAAAGGAAACGCATAAAGTTGAAATTACACATGAAGAAATGAATTTATTACCGTAACGATTCGAAATGGTTTCCGTTATGGCGAGTTACCTACAAAATTAAGGAAATTCTAAAAAGTAAAATGTATCGGATTGGAATAAACTCAAACTTGAGTGAAAGTAGTGATGGCCAATTGTCCGAAGTTAGAGGAAAATGAAATTATTTCGAATGAATTTGTGGAAATATCGAAGTAGAAATTTTATGAAAACGTTACAGAAACGTTATTGCAGCGTTACAGGGGTATCAAAAAAAAATAAAAAAAAATTTATGAAAAAATTTAAAATAAAATTTAAAAATTGTTCAAAAATGTTGGAATAACGTTTTAAATCGCATGTAAATGGATAAGTATAGATTCGAAAACAATCTGAAGTCAAAATAGTAGCGTTACCAAAGCGTTATAATATCGTTACAAAACACAGAAAGGATTAAGAAACGATATAAAAACGTAACAACATTCATGAGTAAACGTAACTGATTTTTTATAACGTTTCTGTAACGTTATTGTCAGTGATGGGCAAGATCATTTAAAAAGTGATATAAGACCACCATTAAGATCAATTCAAAAAATCGATCTTAGATCTTCATTAGGATCAAATTTTCAAATTGATCTAAGATCACCAACAAGATCATTGCTTTAAGATCAAGATCATTTTTTCAAAATTAATTCCAAATTAACTGCCAACTTCAAGTACATGTATGATAAAGACTAAAGTAAACGAAGTATGAACCATAATACGTTTGTTTTTTTAAAAAGAAAAACAAATGGAGAAGAAGAAAGTGGGAAATACAATTTTTAGATCGCTAAATTTTCATTCTTTCACAAAATTATAGCTCGGTATTCTTGGTTTTTGGCTTTTAAGCGGCTGAAACGATCTTGATCTTGGCTTACAATCAAGAACATCTAAAATGATCTAAGATCGCCATCAAGATCGATTTTAAAAAGTGATCTTGGCACTTAAGATCATTAAGATCAATTGATCTTACCCATCACTGGTTATTGTAACGTTTCTGTTACGTTTCTAGAACGTTTCGGTAGCGTTATTGTAACGTTTCTACAACGTTTCTGTAACGTTTCTATAACGTTTTGGAACGTTCCTACAACGTTTCTGTAACGTTTCTACAACGTTTCTGTAACGTTTCTACAACGTTTTTGTTACATTATTAAGAAAACTCTGTAATGTTATTAAAATGTTCGAGTCGAGGAGTTGAACCAAAATGAATTTCGATTCAGGTTCATGTTTTGGTTTCAATTTTTGAATAATTTCAGTTTGGATTCGGTTTCCGGTTATATCATTCAAATCGTTATAAAAACGTTATCAAAACGTTACAGGAACGTTATTAAAACGTTACAGGAACGTTATTAAAACGTTACAGGAACGTTATTAAAACGTTACAGGAACGTTATTAAAACGTTACAGGAACGTTATTAAAACGTTACAGGAACGTTATTAAAACGTTACAGGAACGTTATTAAAACGTTACAGGAACGTTATTAAAACGTTACAGGAACGTTATTAAAACGTTACAGGAACGTTATTAAAACGTTACAGGAACGTTAATAAAACGTTACGGAAAGGTTATCAAAACGTTACGGAAACGTTATCAAAACGTTACAGAAAGGTTATCAAAACGTTACGGAAACGTTATCAAAACGTTACGGAAACGTTATCAAAACGCTACGGAAACGTTATCAAAACGTTACGGAAACGCTATCAAAACGTTACGGAAACGTTATAAAACGTTACAGAAACGTTATCAAAACGTTACAGAAACGTTATCAAAACGTTACAGAAACGTTATCA
>FIZU01018141.1:0-11839 GCA_900064475.1 Pseudococcus longispinus | reverse complement strand
ACAGTCCAAAAAAGTCTGACAAAATGTCTAAAAGTCAGCATTACCTATAAAATTTTATAAGTTCAAAAAGTCAATGGAAATTTGAAAATTTTTACAAGTCCAAAAAAGTCTGACATCATGTCTAAAAACCAATAAAATATTTGTTGAAAAAGTCAAAAAAATCATAAAAAGCATTACAAATGAAATCGTAGAAAAATGTTGTAAAAGTGGAGAAAATTCCATAAAAAAACGTTGCAATATTCACAAATTTTCAAAAAAATTGGTAAAAATAACGCAAAAATGGTAAATAATTGTGAAAACTTTGGAAATTCTGTAAAAGTTGTGGCGGTTTTTACGATATTTTAACTGATTTTTGTGAAAATTTCGACAATTATAATAACGTTTTTGACCATATTTTGAATGATTTTTATGGAAATTTGAACATACTTTACAAGATTTTCGTCAGTTTTTATGGTTTTGTGGCAATCTTTGCAAGTTTTATGGCAATTTCAATAATTTTTACCGCATTTTCAACAATTTTCATGATTTTTTAAAAATTTCAACAACATTTTCGATGTTTAAATGGCTTTTTGACAATTTTTTTTTCCTACCTCAAGTGGTTTTTTATGACAAATTTCAACAATTTTTACAAAATTTTTGACATCATTCATGATTTTTTGGCCTTTTCCACGCTGTTTTTACCTATTTTTATGTTACTTTCAATGATGTTTACATACTTTACAATTTTATGAAAGTTTTGATCATTTTAGCCACATTTCCAAAAATTGTCATGATTTTTGTGGCCATTTCTACTAGGTAGGTACATTTTGACTCATTTTTATGGCAATATCAAGAATTTTTCCACAATTTTTGTGACTTTTGAGCCATTTTTATTCAAATAATTACAAAATTGACTTGAAAAATGAAGTAATTTTTAGAAATATATGAATATTGTTGGAAGCATGTTTTCAAAAATATGATAAATATCATTAAAATTATTCAACAAACCAAAAAAAATCAATGTCGAATTCGAAAATGACGTAAAATAATTTAAAACGTCAATTTCGAAGATGTTATAAAAATAGTTCAAAAATTGCGAGAATTTTCCTGAAAATTATTCAAAAAATTTAAAAAATGATAAAATAACATTAATATCTGGAATTTTTTTTTTGTGAAAAGGCTCAAAATCAACTACCTAGATGAAATGTATAAAAATTCTCATCATGTCATAAAAATATTTCAAACTGTAATAAAAAGCATTGAAATTGAGAAAAAGTCAGAAAATCTCAAAAAATTCGCAAGAAAAACTAATTGATTTCCATGAAAGTCATGAAAATGATGAAAATCTACGAACATTTCTTCCAAAAACAAAAATACTGCAATAAAATCAATTTTTCCATATTTCAATGCATTTCAAAAATATTTTGGACAAATTTTAAAGATTTTTCCGAAGGTGTAGATATAATTTTGCAATATTTCAATCAATTTTCATAGTAGGTATTATGAACGGCAGAAAATAATTTTCAACACTTTTTATCATCTTTCTTCAACAATTAGATGTCAATTTTTGTGAAAATTTGAGCACTGTTTAGTGCATTTTAAATAATTTTAATGTTGGTTTAATAATTTTTGAAGGTTTAAAACTAATTTCCAAACAGTTTTAGAAGCTTTTTAACAAGTTTACAAAAATTTAACGTCATCTTTCGCAATTCTTCAAGTTTCATGTTCTTTTGAACAAATTTTACTATATTTTGAATAATTTTGACACTAGTTTGACTTACTTCACTAAATTTTCAATAATTTTAGAGCTATTTCGCACAAATCTAATCAACTTTCAATAACTCTGACGCTATGCTACTTTTAACCAGTTTCAAAACAATTAAAAACCAATCTATTGATCAAGTTTTGTATTTTCAATCAAAGCTATGAACATTATACCTACTCATTCCATGATCTCAGGCTCTAGATCAGTTGGTCGACAAATTTCCATAAAATTACACGACCAACGTTATATTCTATACAAGTACAAGACTCGAGAATTAAACGAAACTGGGCCACGAAAAACCGAAACATGTGTACAAATACATATTTGAAAATTGGTTCAGTTCATTGGCCTAAAAATAAGTGTCATTTGGCAATACGATCTGAAAATTTGACTAATGAATTCAACACGATGACTTTCCCTTTTTTTCTCACCCAACAAAATTAAAGAACTAAACGTGGAAAAAAATACCTTGTTCGAAACTTTTCACTAAACATTTTCACGAACTGATCGCTTCGGCTCGCTTTCAATGAATTTTTAATGTCACAATCGATGAATTCGTAAGTGAAAAAAAAATTATCGATTTCAAAAATGATTGAATTTCTTCGCAACTCGATTAAAACTACTAGGTACATTATGTACTTGTGTTTATAAGGTGAATATAGTTAACCTAACTGTTACAATATCACTCATCACACAGAACGAAACGAATCAAAGTTTGGTACTTGAATAGGTGGACGGAAGTGGAATTGATTTAAACAGTGTAAATTCTCATAATCAGTTCAGTCGTGAATTAATAATTAAATGTGTCAAATTACATTTCTATTTTACCAAGTAACCAGCTACGTACATATCAAAGGTTAAGGCCACTCTTATATATTACGTCTAGCGAATAAATTTTCTTCCTTTATCCACACGCAGTGTTCGATTTAAGAAAAATGCCCGCCATAAAGTTTCCAATTAGTGCGTACTAATCGTAAAATTGTGCCATAATTTGTTAACTGCTGGGATCAAGGTAAGAGTTTTTGAATTATTTATTATAAAAGCTGCACATGCACAACTTTTCCAATCGTAATTTTTTTTCCTCGAGAAAATACTCGGCCAGAAAGATATTAAAGATCTTTATCTATTACCTCGAGGGAACACAAATTATTATCGTTGCAGAAAAAAGTTCATTTCGATGTGAATTCAATCACGTTGATTAAAAAATAACCTCAGGGGAGCTGTCCAACACTGACCTATATGTCCAGTTCGTCAACATTTATAATAATAAGCAATTATCGCAATTAAACGTTTTGTATAGATTATCACAATGGAAGACTCGATCGAACATTTCTTCGATGGCAGGTCGATATTTATCACCGGAGGTACAGGATTCATGGGTAAAGTGCTAATCGAAAAGTTACTCAGATCTTGTCCCGGCATAGATAAAATTTACGTGTTGATTAGACCCTCCAAACAGGGTAAAAGCGCAGCAGATAAACTAAAAGAGGTGTACGACCTACCGGTAAGAATGGAAACCAGCGACTTGGATTCGTTTTCAGAAAATTTAACCAATTTCCAAATTTTCAGCTGTTTGAACCCTTGAGAAAATCTCATACCGATGAAATCTTCAAAAAAGTCGTCCCAGTGACGGGAGATATCAAAAAACTTGGACTCGGAATGTCACCTGAAGATAGGAAAATCGTGGTTGAAAAGGTTTCGGTTATATTCCACGCAGCAGCTAGCGTCAGGTTTGATGATCCTATTCAGGAGGCGATTATTATCAATACAAGAAGCACCAGGGAGGTGGTAGCATTGGCTAAAGAAATGAAGAATATCGCTGTAAGTGTTTTCCTATTTATACAGAGTGGTTTTCATTTTCGTAGGAAGCCTTCGAAAATGTAAGTAGGCAATTTATTCAATACTGAAGTGAAGCATTCATGATTCAAGGGGCAAAATTGGGATAAGACGAGTGTGTAGATGGTCGAAGTTTTTTCTATGAAGTTGAATGTCTCTCATTGTCAAATAATCAGTCCCTCGAGATTCTTTATTCTGCATCATTTTGACAGAATGTGACAGAAGTTTAGAGGTGGGCACCCTCCAAAAGAAAAAAAATGGCCAACTCCAACTTCTTAGCCCAAAAAAAGAGTTATTTCAACTTTTATGAGCATTTCTCTGAACTTGAAATGGATGGAAAGTTTTTGAATAATTTTTTTTCGATGAGATGGCTACTCACATCATTGAGATTCAACCTTTCAGAAAAATTTGACAAAGGCAGACATGGCAAAAGTTCTTGACGCATCCTTAAAATGTTTAAAATTCTAGAAAAATCGTTAAAAACAATGCAAAAGTCCAAAATTTCTGATTAAAATTATACGAAATATCGAAAAAGTTTGCAGAATATCCTCTAAATTATCTAAAAAAATAAGAAAAATCGTTAAAAATTATGTAAAGTGGATACTTAAAACATCAAACTTTGCGAAATGTCGAAAATATGCCTCAAAACATCATGAAAATCGTTTAAAACGAGCTAAAAAGTTGTTCAATTTGAATGAAAAAGGTTGAAAATGACTTTAAAATGGACAGAAATTCAAAAATATGAGTAAAAAATCGTGAAAAATTCTCAAAATGTGGAAACTTGCGTAAAAAGGACTAATCAATTGCCAAATTATGGTGGAAATTAATCAAAATACGAGAAAATCGTCGAAAAATGTTGAAATATTGGAGAAAATAGCTTGTAGAATCAACAGAATATTTCAAAAATTCGACGTTTCTTTAATATTTTGGTAGAAATTTTGTTAAAATTGGTTGAAAATTCGTTAAAATGTCGCAGAAATCGTTGAAATTTGTTGAAAAGTAGTTAAAAACGCAGAAATTGTTAAAATTTGTTAAAATGTTGCAGAAATCGTTGAAAATATCGTAAAAATTGTATAAAAGCTAAAAAAAAACATTGGTAAAGTGGGTTAAAATTGTTGAAATGTCGAAAAAATTGCATCAAAATTGAACAATATCTACAATGTTTTATACTATTTTTACATCTATTTTAACAATTCTTGCAACATTTTGAAAAATTTTCAACTAATATCAACGATATTCTAAATGTTTTCTACCATTTTTGCAACAACTTTAACGATTTCTAAAACATCTGAACAAATTTTCAATCAATTTTAGGGAATTCTGTGATATTTAAACCAATTTTCAACAACTTTTGCAATATTTATAAGAATTTTCAACCAATATTAACGATATTTTAAGTATTTTCCAATATTTTTACAACAATTTTAACGATTTCTGTTAAATTTAAAAAAATTTTCAAACAATTTTAACGATAATTTTACTTTTTATACCATTTTTACACTAATTTCTGCAACATTTTATCGAATTTTTAACCCATTTCAACGATTTTTGCAACAGTTTAATAAATTTTCAACCAATTTTAAGAGTTTCTGCGATATTTAAACCAATTTCCAAGAATTTTCGCAGTATTTCAACTAGTTTTCAAAAAATTTTAACAATATTTTTTTTATGTTTTTTTTATCATTTTCATAATTTTAAAAATTTCTACAATATTTTCTAATTTTTAACCAGTTTTAACAATTTCTGTGACATTTTGAAAAATTTTCAATCAATATTGACGATATTTTCAATGTTTTATAGGTACCATTTTTACATCAATTTTAACAATTTCTGCAACATTTCTAACAATTTTAATACTATTTTGAACAAATTTCTTCACAATTTCACGACTTTTCAGGCAAATTTGAATCATTTTTGCAATATTTCATAAATGTTGATGCTGCTTGTGTGACTTGAGGAGACAAATGTACTCCAACTATATGTATAATTCGTCTTCAGTATAGTTGGAAACTCCATTTCAACTCTTTTTTTTTCAATATGCAGAGTGGCAGTGCAAGGAGAGTCAGGGGGAAATAATACATTTTTAAATCGTATCAGAGTTTTTGAAGCAATTTCGAAAGAAACATAATTAAAATTTATAGTAAAGCACATAAAAATTCAAGTTGGAAATGCCTTCTACCAGAGTTAAAAAAGAGCCAACTTCAAATCTAACTTTGGAAAAATTTGAAGTTGACTCCGAAACTTCGCTTCTTTTAATATTTACGAATCTAATACTAATAAAAAATGGCCAGGTTTTGGTTCACGTTTCCACCACATACTGTAACTGCTATCGTAAAATGGTCGAAGAAATCATATACCCAGCTCCGATGAATTGGAGAGAAGCAAAAGCCATGGCGGAAAAGTGCGATCCAATTGTGACCAACATTTTATCCAAAAAGTAAGGCTCAATAGTCAATATTAATTTTTGTTGGGATTAATATCTTGTTCTGTTCTTCAATGGCCAATTTACTTTTTTTTCAGATACTTGGGTATTTTCCCGAATTCTTACGTGTTTACAAAAAATCTATCGGAATGTCTTTTACAAGAGGAATGTAAAGATATACCAACTGTTATATTTAGACCATCGATTGGTAAGTTCTTTCAAGGATTCTATGACAAGTCGTTCACTAAATCAAAAAAATCAAATTTCGATGACCTGGTACTTGAATGTCGTCCTCTATTTTAATGTACCCACTTGGAAAACAAAGCCAACGCATATTTTTTCAAAACACTTTTTTTTTCAAAAGGTGAAAATTGGCTAAAATCAATCAGAAGACATGTTTCGAAAAAATGCCATCGATTTCGTGCTTTTTTCGAACATATACAATGTACAGTATGTACTTCTATTTTTGATGATTTGAATTGCTCATATTCCCTCTTCCTAAATACAAAATACGTTTGAAAATTTTCAACGAAAAAAAATTGACAATTCAAAATGGTTTTCTTAGAAAAATTATTTTGAAAAAGCAAAAGTGATTATTTTTAAAACGTTAGATACTGAAAAAAATTAATTCACAACAATTTTCCAGAAAGTCATAAATTTCTTGAAAATTTCCAACTCGTACTTTTTTCATACTCTGTAACTCTAGACACCTTGACCATAATGTTCTAGCATTTCTCAACCAAAATCTTTCATTTCAGTAATATCTTCGGTCAAAGAACCAATCCCAGGATGGATTGATAATGTCAATGGTCCAGTTGGATTCGTAATTGGTATTTCAAAAGGGGTTGTTAGAGTGACACTTACAAGCAAAGAGACCAGACCGGATTATATGCCTGTGGATATTTCTATCAAAGGAATGATTACAGCTGCTTGGAATAAGGCAACAGAAAAGTAATTTGTTAATTTTATTTTGCGCATTTTTATCGATTCATCGAAGAATTGCGAGTTACCTATCAGTGATGTTCTTGACATTTTTCACTGAATATTGGTACAAAGCCAAGTGAAGGGGTAAGGGGAATATTTGTAAAATTTTTTACTACAGGAACTGCTGATTAAAATTATCAATGTGGTTCGAAATAAGTTTGGAAAATTTACTGAAGACCACTAACAAGATATTCGACGAATAGGGCACCTTCTAAAAAATTATGAAATTTTAAGCCTTGTTCGTTTTTTTAGGGTGAGCAAAATTTGAGCCCTCGTTCTTTTTGAGCTGAGCCATCAGACATTTCATACTTTTTTTTAAATACTCGTAGATAACAGAAAGGGTTTAAGGCTGATGGAGGTTTGAACCATCCTTAGCAAACTCAAAAAGTGAAAAAAATACGAAATTATGAGCCTTAAAATTTTCGTTCTTTCTTTTGTGAAATTCCATAATTTTTATAAAATTGATAACAGACGTTTATTTGAAAACAAAAGTGGGTCGTCTTTGACTTTTTATTTTTGGAAAATTGAAAGGCAGATCGAAAAAATTTGTGTGATGACGTCAAAATACCAGAAAAATTTTCAAGTCTCTGACTTGAACCAACATTTTGCAAATGAGATAAAAAATTTCAAAATTAAAAAAAAAAGTTAAAATTTTTTTTGATTTTTAAGAATAGTTAGTTGTAGTGTTACGATAGAAGAGTAAAAAAAATTCCCAGTTTTTCCGTATTTTTGAAGGGGGTTTAGATGATTTTTGCAAGGTTCGGCAGATTTAAAATCATTTCGGATTTTAAATCCAAAATTTTCCAAAATCCGGATTTGAATTTTACATTTTAAATCTAATTTTTAAAAGTATTTTGGATCTTAAATCACGAAATAAAAAAGATTTGCATTTTCAAAATAGTCAACCAAATCCAAAATCCTTTTTTTTTTCATGACTAAGAAATAATTTGTATTTTTCGGTGGCGTATTTAAGGGGGGTGGGGTGTTCAAGAACTTTGGACCCTCCTTGATGACTGAAAAGTTTAAAAAAATTATGAAATTCGAGCTTTTAAACGCCCTTTTCTGCAACAATTTTCGCCCCAACGAATAAAATAATGTTTATTTTTAAAATCTTTACGTGAAATATCTTTTTTTTTGCGAAGACCCTCCTCCCCTCCTTCGATTACCTACGTGTCTGGTTTTAAATCCAGCTTTGGAATTTTGGATTTTAAATGCAGCTGTGAAAAATATTTTAGATTTTGAATTTTAAATCTAAATATGACCTATGGATTTTGATTTTAAATCTTTTTTCTCCCGAATTTTGACGAACCCTGAATTTTTGTACATGGCCAAAACCTCAAAATTGTATAAAAAAATCGACTACGTACGGTTTAACCGTTATTAGGGGGTTTGATTTTCACTTCAGATGCACATAAGACGAACTCCGACACCATTTTCCTTTTTAGGAGTTCTCAATTTGCAGTGAGATAACATCAAATTACCAGATAATCTCTTGAAATATGAAGGGAATTTAAGAACCCTTAAAAAATCGAATCATGTAATTGTTTTTTTAAAATTCAATTTCGAGATATCCTAAAAAAATGCCCATGTACTCCAACAACCCCCCCCTCCCCCCTCAATCGAAAAAATGTGGAAAATTTTTTACTCAATATCCACAACAAATAAATAAAAAAATAATAATTTTTTTAATTTTTGAAAATTTCAAAATTTTGAACCTCATTTACAAAATGTACTGGTTCAAGTCAGAGACCTAAAATTTTTTCTATAGTCTTTTGAAATCCCCACACAACTTTTTTTCGATCTTTCCTTCAACGCTCCAAAAAAATCAAAAGAAGACCTTATACTTGAACCTCCTTACATTGGAAACAATCGAGGAATTTTGGGCTTTGAACGTCTTTTTTAGGGCATAATTTTCGTCGTCACTTCGCTTGGACTCAATAAATTCAATTATTAAAAAAAAATAATATTTTTTATAACTTTCTGCGATCAGATCTGTGATTTTTTTGGTAGTCACCCCCCCCCAAGCCTGTCTGACTGTGTCACTGTATCTCAGAGATATTCTTCATCAAATGATTTAAAATTTTTATTTCTACAAGAAGTTGGGTCAGATTGAATCATTGATTAGTGAGTTAAAGCTCTCTCTGATCTTCCCAAGATAGGAATGAAAACATTCTCAAATTTCAAAGTGAAAATTTCTAGTCTTTGAAGTGGACACTACAGTTGAAGGAGACGATTGCTATCCAGGTTTTGACATGAAATCCTTATTAATACATATCATCAATTTTCAGAGGCCCAGAAAAATACAAAATTTTGATCATAAACAGTTCCTCCGGTTACAAATCGATCCAACAACGCGAATTAGTCGAAATAGGGATGCAGTTTACAGAGAAATACGCTCCGATCGATTCAATATGGGTTCCAGGAATTTTATTCACAACCAATCTAACCTGTTACTATGCTAATCTAATGGTCAAACAAGTCTTACCCGCCTTTATAGTAGATCAGCTTTTAGCCCTACTGAAGAAGAAACCTCTGTAAGTACTCGTACTCAAATTTAAATTTTAATTACCTCCTCCACTATATCCCCGTTTCTTTCACACAGGCATTTAGTCAAACTACAACGTAAAATCTACAGAGCATCGATGGAATTGGGCTACTTCACGGCGCAAGAGTGGACTTTTATAAACATGAATTTCATCAAATTACTCGGCACTATTCCTCCTCAAGACAAAGAAGCTTTTGATTTCGCTTTCGACGACATCGAGCCCACCGAATACCTACACGATGCGATTGTCGGAGGCCTCAAGTATCTCCTCAACACCGACACCGCAGTTTTACCAGCAGCGGTCACGAGATTAAAAAGGTACTTGGCGACATTTTCAACCTATGAGCTTATCATACTCGTATCACACATTTTACCACGTACAATCCAAACGTGACCTTACTTTCGCTAGTCTCGCGTCCGTCGTCTCGTTTATTTGCATTTATTCGTACAATATCTAATAAAAATTATTCGCTATTAATAAATTCCGATGACCTAATAATAAAGTAAATAGCGACTAGTTATTTGCACTTCAAATACTCGTACACTCGAGCGACGTTCAGTTGATGGGTTAAATACGCGTTACCGATGTAATTTGAATTCATTATCGAAGCCGATAACTAACTTAAGATGAACGCAACGTACAAGTTGCAATTTCGATGCGACCGCAGCGAGGTGTTTGTTTACCTTTTACTACTTATATGGAATTATCTGTCATGCTGAGTAGGTGAAATTCGATGGTAATTTTTTAAAACTCTTCAAAGTTACATGAGATTTATTCGCAGATACTTACTTTTATGGTAAACTTGTGAAAGGGCCGGAGACGAAGGAAGGGTGAGATGAGTTGTACAAACGTACTAGTACGCGTAAGTAGTTGTGTACTCAACTGCCCACTTGAGAGGTTATCGAGTATTGTTTTGTATGATTTTAATTGAAAGTTTACTTTCGACAAAGTCTGCATGTAGAATTAGCAAAGTAAGTGTGTAGGTATTGGTGATTTTGTTAGGTAAAAAGTATGCATGTGCTCCCTTCCCTTTTCTATAATTATAGTAAAATTTGAATCAGGTAACTTATTTTTGATAACGTTTCTTTTTTCGAAATTCATTCGATTTGAGCCATAAACTAATCCAATCAAGGTTTTTAAAAAACCAAAAAATAAAAAAAATCTAATTAAATTGTGAAATACTTTGTAAAAATAATTCAACGATCAATATTTTAAAATTCTAATATATATTCACCATGAAATCTGAATTCATTTATACACAGCAACTTATCGAATCAGAGTGTATAAATTGCTGCTTATTTATAAACTGAAGGAGTACCTAAAGCCTTCATGAAAACCTGATTTTTTATTCGTTTTCGCCATCACCGTAATCAAAAAATTTTCCAAGGGTACAAACGAGAATCCCATTTGGAGAGATATTGAATTACAGAACTCAAAAAAATATATGATTATTTTTGGACATCGTGCAATTTTTTTAGTGGTTGCATTTTGTCTCAATTAAATTACAAAATGAGAACATTGTATGAAATTAAAAAGGATATTCCCTGAAAATTTTCAGTTCAAAAAGCCATCCAGAAAGACCAAATTTCGCGACAAAAAATTTCTAGACCCACTCCCCCCCCTTCCAACCTTAGGACATATCCACGTCAAAATATCGAAAAAAACAAATTCATCTGAAGTGCCTACCGAATTTCTGAAGTTAAATTTCTTGACAAGTTGACACTTTGAGACATTTTGTCTGACTTTTTCGGAATTAGAAAAATATTTAGATTTCCATTGACTTTTAAACATTATGTCAGACTTTTTTGGACTGTAAAAAATTGCCAATCAGCAACAGCATATCTTATATTTTATAGTTTCATGGGTAGTATGGAAATGACGGGGCTTTTTACCTTGAAATGACAATTTTTACATTGAAATGACAAATCTGACCAAAAATGACACTTACGTTGAAATGACAATTTCTACTTTGAAATCACCATTTTGACCAAAAAATGAAAAATTTGACATAGATTGACAATTTTGATAACAAAATTATACTTTGGAGTAGAAAATAAAATATGACAAAAAACGATGATTTAGACCAAAAATGACAATTTTGACAACCAATTACAAATTTTTACAGAAAATCACGATTTTTATCTTAAAATGACACTTTCTACAATTTTGACAAAAAATGACAGTTGAGATTGGAAAATGTGACAAAAAATGATGATTTTGACCAAAAATGAAAATATTGACAAAAAATCACAATTTTTACCTAAAAATGACAATTGTGACCAAAAATTCATAATTTGGACGAAAAAA
>FIZU01018139.1:0-11780 GCA_900064475.1 Pseudococcus longispinus | reverse complement strand
CGCGTTGCAATGCGAGGTGATGCGCGATGACAAATGAACAACCTCGTGAAGAGCTATGGTAGATACCATTTTTTGTATTTTGAATTATTCAAAACTAACAAAAAGTAGTGATTTTGGAAATGTGACAGTACGAGTAAAATGACCTGCCCAAAAAATCTAAAATTTCGACCAATTTTATCAAAATTTTTTATTTTTTCAATGTGGTCTATAATACGAGTACTAGGATGTCCGTTATTTTGAAAAATTTTGAAATTGAGGGAGTGAACCCCCTAGATCTCTTCTCTATCACCTAAAATTAATCTCAGAATTTTTCCAAATTTTTTGAACAAAATTAAACCGGGGCCCACGAGGCTCAAAATTTAACATGGGATTTACATAGGTAGGGATTTTACGTCGAACATTTTATTTTTAGAAAACGCCATTTTAAAATAAACTCTCAGTATCGCAATTGAATATATTAAGAATAGACGAAATTCCAAACATTTTCACGCAAACATTTTTTTCCCAAGTTGAAAATTGAATTTTTGGTAGGGGTTCAAAAAATATGGGATTTTTAAAATGATATCATTTATTTTTTCTAAACGCAGAATGTTTTTTTTCCTCAACATTTTTCGTCATTTTCTTCACTTTTTTAACCCAGACTTCGGATTTGGATTTTTGGCAGGGGTTCGAAAAATGTGGGATTTTCCAAAGTAATGCATTTTCCAAAATTTGTTGACATTAATTTTCTTGATAATTTTTTTCAAACTTTCTTGTTTAAAAAAAATTTAAATTCAAATTTTTTTGACAGGGGTTCGAAAAATGTAGGATTTTTTAAAGTAAAGCATTTTCCAAAATTCGTCAATATCAATTTTTTAAATTATTTTTTTCACACTTTCATGTTAAAAAAAATCAAATTGAAAGATTTTGACAGGGGTTTGTAAAATACGGAATTTTTAAAATGATACGATTTTTTTTTCTAAAGGTGGAATGTTCTTTTTTTCATTTTTCATCAATTATTTCGTTTTTTTATCCAAACTTCAAAATTGAATTTTTGGCGGGGGTTCAAAAAATATGAGATTTTCTGAAGTAATGCATTTTCCAAAAATTGTTGACATTAATTTTTCTAATCATTTTTTTCACGTTTTCTTGTTTAAAAAAAATTCAAATTGAAAATTGATTTTGGCAGAGGTGCAAAAAATACAGAATTTTTCAACACCCATTTTCACACTTTTTTCGAGCAATCGGGGCAAATAATTTTTTGATGTTCTTGCACGCAGCGAAGAATATAATAGACTTTGAAAATTCCGGATTTTCTGCACCCCTGCAAAAATCAATTTTCAATTTGAATTTTTTTTGCATGAAAATGTGTAAAAAATAATTACAAAAATTAATGTTGCCAAATTTTGGAACATGCTTTACTTAAAAAATCCCATATTTTTCGAACCACTGTCAGAAAATTGTGAATTTGAATTTTCTTCACACAAAAAAGTTTGAAAAAAATAATTAAAAAAATTAATGACAACAAATTTTGGAAAATGCATTACTCTGGAAAATTCCACATTTTTGGAACCCCTGCCAAAAATTCAAATCCGAAGTTTAAATTCAAAAAATGAAGAAAATAATGAAAAATGTAAAAAAAATTACATTCTACGTTTAGAAAAAATAAATCATATCATTTTAAAAATTCCATATTTTTTAAACCCCTGCTAAAAATTTAATTTTCAACTTTAAAAAAAAATTTTGCGCAAAAATGTTTGGAATTTCATCACTTTTAATCAACTCAGATGATAAAGAATGAAGGTTACTTGAACCTTTATTCCTGTCACAAATGACACTGGAGAGAGCATTGGGGGGAGGGGGTCCATATTCCTACCTTCTACTCTACTGTAATAATTCAAAAAAAATTTTTTGGATTACTCAAAATTGAGACAATATGTTGAAAATGCCTGAAAGAAAAAAATTTATATCTCAAAAAAATTAATTCCAGAAAATAACATAAAATCGACTTTTAGCGCTCTGTCCTTTGAACTAATCAATTACATATTAATTAACTATTCCAATAGTCAACACCTAACCCAAAAATAACCCAAGTAGAGGGGGGGGTCGTGGAACCAAAATTCATTACTTTTCGACGCTATCGAGTGAGGTATGTGCGATGCACGTTTTTTGACCACCTGGGTCATGTTTGAAAAAAAAACTTGTTAGTAGCTAGAGATAACAAAATTCAATGTCAATGTTACAATTTAAAGCGACGAAAATTTTCCGAAGTTGAAATACCAATTTCTTAAAAATTGAATATTGATGAAACAAAATTATATTCATAATTTTGAAAGGAAGAGACTTTACTTTTTCATAATGATATGAATTTCAACGAATTTAAAAATTTAAAAAATTCTGGCATTAAATTAAAAATTCTAAAAATTTGACATTTGAAATAAAAATGACCCTGGCGCAAAACGAGCTGGAATTTTCAAAAGGCAAAGTTAATCAAATAAGAGAGGAAAATATACAGGAAACCAATATTGACAGGAATTCTCTTATCATTTCAATCCAATCATCACTTCAGCTATCCTTCTCACTCCTCCCTCCTTTTCATCCCACAGACCATGTTTTGAAAACAAAATTGAAGAACTCGAAAATACTCCATCTTCTTAAAACAAATTTCAACACACGTATATAAAAAATAATTCGTAAAAACAACAATCTTATTGCACCCTGCACAAATATCACTACCACGTCTCATTTACCAATACTGATTTCCATTATTTTGCATCCAATCGAAGCAACGATACACTCGTTAATGACTCACGTATCTTTAATCAGCAGGATATGAATAATGAGCACGAAACACCGGAATTTATCGTTACGAAACAAATTCTCTTTCAAACGAATTAACACGCGTGAAACCGAAACGTCATCAAAATAAGCGAAGAAAAAAAATTCTCTTGAAAAAGTATTTATACGAACATATACGAGTAGGTAATTAGGTATATCTAAAAAAAGCATGCTTTATTCTTCATCAGGATCGCTATTCCAACCGATTACGTGCCGACGAATGCATCTTATTGGCAAATGAAAATCAGTTAAGATACGAGTACTTGAGTTCGGTATCAACAAGCTTTGACGTTTTAGAAACGTATGTACATAAAAATTATCTCATGAAAAAGAGCATTAGATTTTACAATTTATCGCGAATCACAGTTAGTGAACCAAGGTCTCATTTTGCAGAGGGAGGTTTTTTGTTCGGCAATGTATCGATTTTATTGATTTTTTCAGACATGAATTCTCTAATTGTTTCGTGTTTATAGTAAATACTATCACGCTGAATTTATTTTTATAGTTTAAGTAAATCGCGGTGAATTTGTGATATTCTGTAGTGAAAAAATTAAGTCAGTGTGTCTTCATCAAAGAATTTCATCTAAGGTAAGCTGATAAAATATTCAAAATGTCACGACAATTTTTGAAATATCGTTATCAAGGTACGTTTGTTTGAAAAAGCACCAGAACTACTCAACATTTGTTATAAAAATCATTAAATTTGTTTGAAAATATGTTTAAAAGACCTTTAAAAAATTAAAATTGCATTTGAGCTATTTTATAAATGCCACAAAAATTTTTCAAATCATGAAAAAATTTATGAAATTAAAAAAAAAAATGTGATCAAAATGACATAAAAATTTATTAAAATTATTTCAAGAAGCACAAAAATTGTTGAAATGATCACAAAATCCTTCAAATGTTGGTAATAAATGCATAAAAATTAAGATGCTCAGAAGATCTTGAAAAAATGTGAAATTGCAACAAAATTACTCAAAATGTGGCAAAAATTGGTTATAACTTTTAATTCCGTCATTTTTTTCACACTTGAATCGTATTTTGAGCAGCCAACTTGAGAAAATTTACACATTTTTGATGAAATTCCATCAATTTTTGCACCTTTTTCAGTAAGTTTCGACGACTTTTCTCGCTTATTACTCAAATTTCATCTCATTTTCAAAAACATTTGAGATATTTGAAGCAATTTAATTGATGTTTTATCAATTTTTAAACTTTAAACAATATTTTGGAAATTTAAAAAAAATTTTTAAATCTTGATGAATTCTTTGATTATTTTAAGCACGATTTAATCATTATTTCATTGATTAAGTTTGCAAGATACTTGAACAATTTTTGTGGAAATTTGAGTATAATTTTCATCACAATTTTTAAAAAAAAATCAATACTTTTTTCACAATTTGAAGATTATTTGATGTTTTAAGTAAAATTCGAATTTTGATAATTTTTCTCGCATTTTCGAAATTTTCAACATTTTTAAACGATTACCTAATAAAATTTGTGCTATTATTTTCACCGAATTATTTCATCAATTTGGAGTAATTTTTATTAATTTTTTAATAAAAATTTCCATATTTTTCACAAATTGAAGATTTTAAACAATTACTCCACCACTTGAAAAAAAATGTCGAAAAATTTTCAAATAACATATTTCTAGGTTTCCTAACATTTTGAACAATTTTTTAGATCATCAGAGCCATTTTTATATTGGATGGCCCACATAGAGAGTGGTTTTGAAAATTTTGTGCCCCGTCTAGGGGCTTTGCCCCCCTGGACCCCCGAATAGTTCTGTTTTCATACCACGTATGAAAATTACTTTTTATGCAAAGTTTAACAAAATGTCAATAATTTCTGATAAAATGTCCAAAAGTCAAATTTTGAAATGATCAAAATTTTTCATGTTCGAAATGTCAAGAGCCAAATGTTTGAGTGTCTAAAAATACTTATAGGTACGTAACCTCAAAATTTTCAAGTCCAAAAATCTAAGGTTTATTAACAAACTGTCTAAAAGTCACGGAATCTAAATTTTATCAAAATCAAAAAATCAGTGCCCACATAAAATTTTTCCAAGTCGAAAAAGTCAGAATTTCTGAAATTTTCCAAGTCCTAAGCGTCATTTGAAATTTGAAAAATTTCCATGTCCAGAAAGTTCAAAAAAGTCTGACAAAATGTTTGAAAGTCATTGTGCTCTCTGAAAATTTTCAAGTGCAAAAAATCCAAGATATCACAAAATGTCTGAAAGTCAGCATGATCTCAGAAAATTCATGAAGTTCAAAAATTCTGAGCTCTGACAAATTGTCTAAAATCAGCGAGAACTCTGAAATTTTCCAAGCCCAAAATATGTAAAGTCTGACAAAATGTCTAAAAGTCAAAGTTCGAAAACCAAAGTCCAAAAAATCTGAAATCTAAGATGTCTAAAAATCAGCGAGTTCTCTGAAATTTTACAAGTTCAAAAAGTTTTAAGTAAGATCAAATGTCTAAAAGTCAGCGTGATCTCAGAACATTTTTGAAGTTCAAAAATCCTGACTTCTGGCAAATTGTCTAAAATCAGCTCGAACTCAGAATTTTTCAATTCAAAATAGTCTAGAGTAAAAAATGTCTAAAAATCAGCGAAATCTCTGAAATTTTCCAATTCAAAATAGTCTAGAAGTTATGGTGGTCTCAGAACATTTTTAAAGTCCAAAAATCCTGAGTTCTGAATTCAACTTGATCTCAGAAATTTTTCAATTCAAAGTAAAAATGTCTAAAAATCAGCGAAATCTCTGAAATTTTCCAATTTAAAGTAGTCTAAAAGTCACGATGATCTCAGAACATTTTTGAAGTTCAAAAATCCTGAGTTCTGGCAAATTGTCTAAAATCAGCTACATCTCAGAAATTTGTCAATTCAAAATAACCTAAAGAAAAATGTCTAAAAATCAGTGAAATATCTGAAATTTTCCAATTCAAAATAGTATAAAAGTCAGCACAATCTCAGAACACTTTTGAAGTCTAAAAATACCGAGTTCTGACAGATTGTCTAAAATCAGCTTGATCTCAGAAATTTTTCAATTCAAAATAGTCTAAAGTGAAAATGTGTAAAAATCAGCAAAATCTTCGAAGTTTTCCAATTCAAAGTAGTTTAAAAGTCAGCGTGATCTCAGAAAATTTTTGAAGTCTAAAAATCCTGAGTTCTGACAAATTGTCCAACATCAGCTTGATCTCAGAAATTTTTCAATTCAAAATAGTCTAAAGTGAAAATGTGTAAAAATCAGCAAAATCTTCGAAGTTTTCCAATTCAAAGTAGTTTAAAAGTCAGCGTGATCTCAGAAAATTTTTGAAGTCTAAAAATCCTGAATTCTGACAAATTGTCTAAAATCAGCTCGAACTCAGAAATTTTTCAATTCAAAATAGTCTAGAGTAAAAATGTCTAAAAATTGGCGAAATCTCAGAAGTTTTCCAATTCAAAATAGTCTAAAAGTCAGTCTGGTCTCAGAAAATTTTTGAAGTCTAAAAATCCTGAGTTCTGACAAATTGTCTAAAATTAGCTTGATCTCAGAAATTTTTCAATTCAAAATACTCACAAGTAAAAATGTTTAAAAATCAGCGAAATCTCTGAAGTTTTCCAATTCAAAATCCAAAGTAAAAGTGTCTAAAAGTCGGCGAAATATTTGAAATTTTTCAGGTCTAAAACGTCTAAAATTCAGACCCATTATCGTATGCTAAAATTAATCGCTTACAGCCGAAAGAGATTTCAAGCTCTACAATTTTGATTCTTGGCATCTTTTTTTGTAAGACCCTTATTTTGGCCAGAAAATCCATGTTTATGGGATTTTTTTTCATTTTCAAACCCATCGACTTTGTCTATGGGTTAAATCTCCCATAAACTGGATTTCCCGGCCAAACTAAGGGTCCTACGAAGAAATTATTAAAAATCAAAATTACAGAGCTTGAAATTCTCTTTCTGCTAAAAGTGATTACATTTTTCTATGTGGCTTAGTTTTCAAGATTTTGCAGTCAATTTTTTTCATTTTCAAAACCATCAACTTTATATGAAAGCCATCCTGTATTTTCTCAGTATTGCGATATTTTATACAGTTCATTCAAAATTTTACCTTATTTTTCAATAATTTTTCAATTTTTTCCATTTACTAAATTTGAGACAATTTTAAACCACTTATTCTAAATTTTCCTATCATTCTGAAAAATATCTTTACCAAAATACTCACCCAAAAACCTCTAAAGTCCTCCCAATAACATCCCAATCTCCATCAAGAGGGCTAAAAAAAACCTAATCTCGTCGAGATCTCCGCCTTCGACTCATCGCGTTAATTAAAATACCTCTCTAGACATTGTGCAAATACTACGTGCTGAAATTTTCTAAACATTATACAATTTCCCATTCATTTAACACCTGGTACCATTGGTTAACCTTCGATTCGTGCCAAAAATTCAAAACTCGATAAACCTCGTGTACCAGTTCGATATTCCACACTGAGCTAGATGACACACAACTACCTCTACTCGTACACAGGTATCTTAAGACTCGACCACACGTAAAAAAAAAGGAGGCAATTTTTTCTTCTGTTAAAGGTCAACTTCACGAATACATTTGATATAAACGCGACACGTTTTCCGCACACAGGTTATCGCATAGTTGAATGAACGAGGGTTACCTTGTGCCTCAAAAGTGACAATAGTTTTCATTCTTCTTTTAACGTATGTACCTATTTGATGGAAAAAGGCGTGGATTAAATGTACAACTTCCAAGAGTCGCTTAGGTATAATTACAAGTGGGAAATTTTTACTCAATTGATAGACAATTAAGCGTTTAATTATTAAAAAAACGAGCTTAACACGGTTTTTGAGAATAGTCTCACGTTAATCAAAGTCTACGGATACCTGGCTGCTGTATTTTTATTATCTATTATTTAATTAATTACGACCGTTTGAAAACTAACCGCGATACGGACCATTAAATTGGGCATGGATGTGGTATATTTATTCTTCTGTGTATTATTCGCCGAATGGAAACGGTTTTTCACTTCGTATGCATGTGTATGCGGCTAGGTACGAGTACTTATAATTTGTAAACATCTTATATAGTTATTAACAACCGTACTCGATCATGTTTAGCCTTCGAAACAATATAAATATCACCTTCGAAGAGCAACTGCTTATAGCCATCTAAGCCATAGCTCATTTTAAAGAGGTTAACAAACTTTTACCGCGAACAATACAACACATAGCTGAAATATTGGCTATTTACACGATGATGACCGCGAATTGGGTCATGAAAAATCACCTGTATCCAGCCATTCCTTCCGTATACCCTTGGCTGAAATTTTTTTTGTCGTCTCATTGGCTAATTGCACACATTAGCGGATAGGTACACATGTATCTACAAATACGACGTCCTTTTACCATCACGAGCACCTCTATCTACCGGCTCGACAAGTTTTCCAGGTTTTTTCCCCTTCGTACAACACGAAGCCTTATACATACCAGTCTGACGATTCATTAGATCATAGACGATTAACTCGATTAGACGTATTTTAAAGTATGGTACCTACGAAGAAGTAAAATCAATCAACGCCGATGCAATCGAGCATTGTGACTCGGAATGCTGATATGATTAAGGGTTCTTACGACAATTCGAGTTTAAAAAAATAATCACTATGACGCAATCGCAATTTCCAATCCGCAGCTCACAAATAAAACATGGAAGTCGAAGCGATAATCTAGTTCGAAGGTCGTTGATCTAAAGCCACGCACGATGGTGAAAAAAAAGTGCTGCGTCATCTGGCGCGTACTCGTATATTTTCGGCGCTTCTTTGATCGAGATGACATGTCCGAGAATTTCCCCCCTTTCTTGGGCTAGCGTATGAATTATGAGCCCGATTTCCCCGTTGATTGGTCATCCGCGGAGCATTTTTAGACGAGCATGACAGACGAGAATATGCGGAACTTGCCACGACAGGCGCGAGTGTTAATGATGGTTCGCCGATCGAGTTTTTTTCCTAGTTTTCTTCGTTTTTTCTATGGTATTCGAATCTTCGAACGTCATCGTCGTTTTCTTCAAATTCACATACCCGGATTTCGAGTTCAAGGTCGATTTTTTACTTTTTCGCTACGAATATTTTCGACTAGGTGTATTTTTTATGTCGTACGAGCACAGGTGGAGATATCGTAAATACGGAGTCGAAATTTTATATAATTTTTTCGTTCCTTTGATACGATTGCGAAGGTTTTTACTGATCAGCGAATTGGATGGATTGAGAAGAGAGAAAGGGGTTTTGGTGAGTTTTTCATTAATAAAAACGAGTAATTTAAACGAATTTCGAGAACGAGAAAACCATCGACGTAATTGGACGTGAAATTCGACTCAAAAAAAATTAATAAAAAATAATAATTTAAAATTCAAATTGTGTTCGAATATAAATCCAATGAATGTGATGACTGATGTGAGAAAATGGCGAGAAATTGGAAGGAAACTGAAAAAAATCAGATTGAAGCATCATTGGCTTGATGCATTTCAATTTTACGAATACTTACAGTTTTGGGAAAAAGTGCACTTTGAAAATCCATCACAAAATTTTACTTCATGAAATGAATATATCAGTGATGAAGTTTTGAAATCTTTTATCACGTATATCTTGAGAACCGGTTCATAAAAAAGAAAATTGTATATAAACTTTTTTAAGCAACTTTTCAAGTTCTATCAAAAAGGTTATTTACATATTTCTCCTAACTACTTTATTCTAGGTGCTAGAGACTTTTGAAATTTTTAATCGCGAATAACTCGAGAACCTGTTCATAAAAATGAAAATTGTATATGAACCTTTTTGAGCGCATTTTCAAGTGCTATCAAAAAGGTCATTTACATATTTCACGTAACTGCTTTATTCTAGGTGCTACAGGCTTTTGAAAATTTCAATCGCGAATAACTCGGAAACCAGTTCACCGATTTTTCTCAAAATTCACAGGCTTCTATTTCTAGTAGTACCAAACCTCTCAAAAAAATATCAACTCATTTCGTTAATTATTTCTAGAGTTATCGTGTCGATAAAATTTAAATTCGAAAATTCGCTAAAGAACAATTGAAAAGAAACAAACAATCACTCTAATATCGAAAACTATCGCATCGGTAACTCAAAAAAGATTTGAAACTAAGGGAAAACGCCATTTAAATTTGTATATTATCTCTACACGAGTGAAAATTACCTCAATAATGAAAAATAAACGCGGTTACGAGTAACATACAAATCGTTTAACCTTTATCATAAAAAAATACCTGATATATTTATCGTAATTTCGACCACACTTGATGGATATTTTGTTTTATTGTCAAAATGTCAATCCATGATAAACTTTTATGCACTATCTTCTGTTCAACTGTAAGTGGACACGCAATGCATAGTATACTTCTGATGTGTGCATATATAACGTCCGCTTGAAAAGCTGAAAAAGTGGTTAGAGACAATGCTAAAGTTTTTCAAAAACAACCAGTAATGGAAATTAGGCGATTAAAAAGGTAAGTTTTCCATTTTTTTTACTTTTTCGGGCAATTCATAAATTCTATTCCGTTTGCTATTTTTATTATTTTTCCAACGTTTGAAATTCAAATGAATTGACGTGTTTTTTAATGGTTTTTTTGATTCGCTGAGGAAAGCAAACTCACACAGCCCTGCCAACCCTGGTGATATTTTTCAATAAAAAAATATTTTGATGCAATTATCTTGCGATTTTGATGGACTTTTTCAAAAAACTTTCTCGAAGTAATTAATTTTACATTTTCTTATCTCTCTAGTAATATTTCAAAAAAGAAATAATCAAACCGTTTTGTTGATTTAATATTTCCATCGGTTAGCAACACTGAACCTTGAGTTGGCTACACGTAGAAAGTTGACGGTTCTGAAAATGAAAAAAAAATACTCATACATTTTTTATTTGAAAACATGGATTTTCTGGCCAAACTAAGGGTGCTATGAAAAAAATGCTAAGAATCAAACTTGTAGAGCTTAAAATTCTCTTTCTGCAATGTACTGTTGTTTTTTTTCTAGAGGGCTTAATTTTCGAGATTTTTGCATTCAAAGTTCAACATTTTATATGAATTTTTTATACTACGAACTTTGGCTACAAAAATCTCAAAAATTAAGCCTCCCAGAAAAAAACTATTTTAGAACATAGGAAAAAGAGAATTTTAAGCTCTACAACTTTGATTCCAAGCATTTTTTTCGTAGGACTTTTAGATTGGCCAGAAAATCCATGTATATGGGAAATTTATCCCATAAGCAAACTTTGTGTATGGGGCTAAATTTTCTATCATCCTATCAACATGGGTTTCCTGGCCAAACCAAGTACCCTACGAAAAAAATGATAAGAATCAAAATTATAGAGCATGAAACAGTTTTTACCTTGAAATGACAATTTTGACTAAAAATTCTGAATTCGGAAAAAAAATGGCGTAAAACGGAGATTTTGACCAAAAATGTCACTTTCTACTCTGAAATGACAATTTCTACGTTGAAATCCCCATTTTGACCAAAAAATGATAACTTTGACAAAAAATGACAGTTTTGACCAAAACTTACAATTTTGACAGAAAACAACAATTTTGACCAAAAAATGATAAGTTTGACAAAAAATTACAATGTTGACAAAAAATGATGATTTCAACCAAAAATGCCAATTTTGACCAAAAATTAAGAATTCGGACAAAAAACAATTGACGTAAAACGGCGATTTTGACCAAAAATGTCACTTTCTACTTTGAAATTACAATTTCTACATTAAAATCACCATTTTGACCAAAAAATGATAGTTTCGACAAAAAAATACAATTTTGATCAAAAATGACAATTTTGACCAAAAATGACAATTTTGACCAAAAACAATAATTTTGACCCAAAACGATAATTTTGAAAAAAACCCAACAATTTTGACAAAAATGACCATTTTGACCAAAAATGACTATTTTGACCAAA
>FIZU01018130.1:0-34622 GCA_900064475.1 Pseudococcus longispinus | reverse complement strand
CCGATATGTCATGGTAGCAATTGGCTCTGTTGCTTGAATTAAAGCTCGCACTTACTTATGGATATGTATTTGAATAGATCACAGGTGAGTCTTAGACTCAGCTTCGTGAGAGCCAACGAAGCTTCAGGACAACAACATCATTCATGTGTGAATTATCATTCTCTTTTAGTAAAAAAAAAAAAAACCCTGTTAATCAGTTCTTGGATTAATTTGTTTTGAGTTTCACTCAACGGGGGCAGCATGTTCGCTTCCGATTTGTATAGTTTGTTCATGAAAGGCCGGCTTTTATTAGGTCACGTTTCCACTGGTTTACGACTCTATTGTGTATAGAATTCGGGCTGGTTTATTGCCCTATTCATGCAGTGTACCCTTGGGGTGAACACCTGCATAGTGCACCTGCGTTGCACTGGTCTATCGAGTGGGGGTAAAGCAGCTGTTCATTGGCCTAAAGCCGGTTAGTCGACTCCCCCCTCCCTTCGATTATGTTTACTTCCCCGAGAGTTGCGCACTCTCGAGTTGCGCACTCTCGGGTCAATACGTATTTAGACTTGGTTGGAGTCATGTTTGAAAAATTTTCCAATACAAGCCATAGGTACAAAGATAAGAGGATTTGGGAGGGGTGAACCCTCTGAAAAAGGGTGGATTTTGACTGCACGTGTTCCTTTTATGATTTTTAGCAATTTTTGTGATCTGAAAAAGATTCAGTTTCGCATAATTGTGACGTCAAACTCGAAAAATTTAATTTTTGTCATTTAGAATGATAATTTTCAAAATTGTGGGAGAGGGAGGGGTCGAATCCAAATTTTTCTCATAACCAAAATTATTTATAGAAATATAACGTATATTTTTTGTTTGAAAAATTTTTCAACCGGGGCCTTAGGTACAGAGATAGAAAGATTTCTTGGAAAAGGGAGTATAAAAATTTCAAATTTTTGAAATGACCATTTCGATTTGTCAAAATAAAGTATGCAGCATGGATAAAGAATTATGATGCATCACACGTAGGTATTTTATAAGAAAATTTGTTGTGGCATTTCCGAAAATGAAATTGAAAAAAATATCTCGTAAATTGAAGGGACTATGAATTTTTAAAATGTGAAAATGATAAATTTTCAGATATTCAAGAATACCTAAAAAATGTTTGGATCATTCGAATGATGGTCGTATTGGATAGTGTTCGAAAGGACGATTAAAAATTGTTATTACTACAGTTTGCCTACCTTTGAAATTGAAGAAGCAAACAAAATTTTAAGATTTATCAATATTTTAATTTTGTTTTCACTTTTTTTCAACATACAGAGGGGCCAGAGGGCTCATAGTAATTTCCAGGGATGAGAGGGGGAGAGGTTGAGGAGGGGGTTGGTGTGTGTGGGTGATGTTGGTGGGGGCTGGGGCTGGGACCTCCTTCGAAGAAGGAAACAGTTGGAAAAATTTACTGAAAATCTCAAAAATTTGACGGTTTGTCAACTTCAAGGGAAAACTTTTTAATAATTTTCTCAAAAATTTTTTGAAAAAGTTGTTTTCTTATTTTTGAGGCGTATTTTAAGGTTTACACTTTGACATCATATTATCTGTAAATTGGAATTTTCCCCCTCCACAGCAACATTTTCCACTTCAGAAAACTTTAATTTGTAAATTTTCAAAATTTCGTATTTCCGAAATGAATTTTTCTTCGAGGTAAATTTTTTTCAAGATTTCTAAAAGGGGCACGTAGTACATTTTAACGAACTGAAAATATTGGAATTTCATCCAGCAGTTCCCTCAGGGGCACCAAAAGGTTAACAGCTGTTATTTCAATTTCACTTGTAAACATTTTGCATTAGTTACAAAACGAGAAACGAAACGGTTTTTTTTAATAATTCAATATAATGAAACATGAGACGAAAGCAAAATCCAAATTTTAAAAAACCGAAACCGAAACCGAAACCGAAACATTTTTTATTTTGTTTCGTTTTTTCCCATTATTTAATTTCGTAAGTTATTTTTGGATGATTCAAAATGTAAAATTTTGGATTGTAGTGGAACCGTAAATTCGGATTTTTGACGAAAAAATTGAAATGTAGTAAAACGAAGAACGAAACGAAAAATTGTGAGAAAGGCAAAATAATTAATAACGAAATTAATTTCGTTTTTCCTTTTTTTTTTACAAAATTCAAGTGAAAATCCGTAAAATATGACAAAATATTTTACACTTCGCATTTGTACTAGAATCAAAAATTTAAGAAGTTTGCTTTTTTCGCATGTTAATTTTTCAATTTCAAAACAATCCACTTTTTAAACGAATTTTTTCCAAAATTTGAATTTGTTTTCGAGAAAATGGAAATTTGATGAGTGAAATGAATTAATTGGAATAAATTTCCATCATTTTAAGTACCCACATGGGCAAGGTGGAAAATTTCGTTAAACGTAACGAAAAATAGACAATAATGAATTAACAAAATTCGCAGAAAACCTTAGAAAACAAAATAACGAAACGAAAAAATCGATTTACCACAAAACGAAATAACAAAATAGGTTAAAAAAAAGTTTGGTTTCACAACCCTGATGATATTTACGTTTAGGTAAAAATAACGTCATGCTTTTCACTCAAAATACTCGCTCATAATTTTAGAACGAGAAATTTTTCCATAAATAGGGGTAGGTATAAAATCAATTTAGACGTTGCCGAGCTTATTAGGAATGAAACATAATTAATTTGTATTTAAGGCGGATATTTTTATAGGTTTTGCTTTCGCAAGTCAACAAAACAAGCCAGAAAGAGATCCTTTATGATGTTTTCATTAATCTAATTTCTGTAATAATCCTTCGCGTATTTATGCTACTTGCTTTCGCTTGATTTAATGAACATCTTATAATCTTTTGAAGCGATTTCGCTTCAGCGAAGTCAGAACAACGTCTTTGCGATTAGTGTAGTAGTTTTATTTGCCCACAGGTGATTAAAGGGGAAGATTTTATGCCTACGTATTTAAAACACCTTTTATACTACATCACGTACGACTTTGGGTAAACATACGTCAGTGAAATAATTACCTTTTAGCGTCTCAGACTTACTTCCAGCGAATAAATAATAATAAATATAACACAAGTACAAAACTATTTCCAAAATTAGGTAAAATTTCATAACATCGATATTACTTTGGGATGAGTTATACGATTCATCTATTATTCAACCGTTCAATATAATTAGTAAAGATGTCTGGCTTAATTATAACTGATTTGGTAACAATTTGTTCGCAGTTTCGTAAATTAATTTAAAAGAAGTGAAACTTTCTTTTTACATATGTGCCTATTGGTAAATATGCTATAGAAATGTCATTATTTGTATCAAATCATTCGCCGAAAAGTTTCCAATCCCTAGAGAAATTTCAAGCAATAACGACAAAAGTCAGCTGATAGATGAGATGGAACGTGTTAAGCCTTTAAAGTGCCTACTACCTACATAAAAGAAAAGACACGAATATTTACCTACTCAACTGGTATAAATCAATCAAAACTTTCGAAATTAGAAATTAGATACTCGAGTTGTTACCTTTTGTTGAATAATTCAATTTTCGACTCGTAAGTGAACGAAAATTTAAATATCAAAAGGCGTATTTCACAGATGAATTCGTTATTAGTTACCGATCAATTTTATAAATAACTTCGGCAATCATCTTGAAATATGTATGCAATTAACTCGGCTACATAGCTACTACCAAGTACCTAGTTTCATTTTTAACTACATTGAAAACAAGATTCAATCTGTAACTTTACAGACCTACACACGTCGACAAAGCTATTTCAATTCCAGCTGAAATTATTGAACGCTCGTATGAAATTTCAAAATAAGCCCAATTCTCACGAGTCTCTCCGGCTGATTTTTTTGCAGTGAAAAACGTTTGAGATAAAAAGCCGAGTTTTATTACCAACGTCTCTCGTGGGAGACTGCGTTTCTATACGTCGAGCAACTAATTCACTCTATTTTAATTAATAACAAACCATAGAAATGTTAACCGAGCAAAATATTCAATGATTCAGACCATTGAAAGTATTACCTTTTTCAACGTTTTTCTTGTATTCATACGGTGAAATTCTTACGAGTTCGGGGACTGTGCGCGACGGTGTTGGCATTTTTTGCGAAATAAAATTACACTGGAAAAATATTAATATTTCAAGCATCGGCAAAATATCATGCATATTTAAAAAGTCACCCTTCATATAGTACCTACAACAATTTAGCATGGTGAAAAAGCTCGCTGACACGTCTATCTTGTCAGACGGTTTAATTATGCATGTTGTAACGCATTCGCTCAAACAGGAGAAAAAACAATAACAACGAATAAATGAATACGAATAGGTGGTAAAAAAAATATATATATGAAGAAAAATTTAAGAAGAAAACGTTGGCTTGGAACGTTGTACAATTGTGGCCGCATTTCCCTCAACGGATTCCCCAATTGCCAGCTGTAGGTAAAGTTGGTGAAAGTTTTTTTTTTCGTCCTTTTTTCTCGTTATTTAGTGCCTTGTTTCAGTGAACAAGAAAGATGTCATCTGATACCTTAAGGAATTCCTACACATACATATAAGACTTTAACAGCAGAATAAGCCCATACATCTTATGCGAGTTCTTTTTTTTCAGGCTTGTTTGACTTTTACAATGAGAACCTCTTTGCATTTTATCGAGTTTATTCCGACTTTACAGATCGCTTTCTATTTGCAAAAACTTTACACAATGGTGAACCCTCCACATCGCCGCGATAACATTTTATCAATTTGCAATATACTTAGCCTCTCCGATTCCAATATCTGCTGTGTGATTTATAACAAATAAGCCCGTATTAATCACACGAAAATGCAAAACTTTTGCGAACAAGTTTTTTTATTATGAAAAAACTAGGTACTTTTTCTATTCAATTGTATGATTGCATAGTCATATTAATCTTATCGCTACACCTCGAAATTATCTTGAAACGAATACGACCGTGATGGCAACTTCAATTTATGAGCATACGAGTACAAAAAAAACGTATCCCTAAGAACTTGAATATCTAAGAAGACAGAAAGAACAGGATCAATTCGAAAGAATTTTATATATTTTTACAAATAAAATACGAGTAAACTGCACACTTTGGAAAATGATTCGTCGCGTATAATCTGGTACAGATATAGGCCTACGTAGTATCGGGAGAAAATATTTTATTCAATTTGAATAAAAATGGGAAACAATTTTTTTCACGCGAAATCCCACAACCCATATTTTAGGGTTATTCCCGTGACAAAAAAGCTAAAATGTTAAAGTAGAAGAATTCGAAATGAAATTTTTATCTTCGTTCAAGAATTTTAAAACGAAAAGTATGGAGCAAAGCTGAAAAGCTACGTAAACAGATCATTTGCAGAAAATTTCACAAAAACGTACACAAGATGGCCTACACTCCTCGTTTGGATTGGGAAGCTGGAGAGTGGAAAATGCAGTCCGTGTAAAAAACAAAAAATTTCATGTGACCGTGTTGTCTATTCTTAAAATCGAAAAATTATTGCAAAAATTTTACATTTACATATTTAGGCAGTACTACTTTTTTTCGTCATTAAATATCATTAATGAGGAGAATAGTCAACTTCAGAGCCGGATTTAAACTTTTTGGGCTGCAGAACAAGATAATAGGTGGAGGCCCCTTGAAATTTTGATAAAACGAAAAACATCATCAGTACTCGTTTTTCGAATTAAAAAATTCTTGTACGTCAACATTTTATTTGAAAATTCTGTGTAATCTTAATTCATATCCATGCAGAAGTGTAACCAGACTGTCTTTTGAAGGAAGGAGGTTTGAATAGAAAAAATTGGATTTTACGTGCATGAAATTTTCAAAAATATCAATTATTTTATCAAAATACATAAAGTGATTAACCTTGAACAAAGCAAGAGCGAAAATTTTTGCAGAAAAATGCATTCACGCGCGAAATCCATAATTTTAAAATTTTCAAGTAATTTGGTGGAAGCCTTGAAGCCAATGGTCCCACTACTCCCCTAAATCCAGCCCTGTCAATGTTAGCAAAACATTAAAAATTATCAACGAAAATGGAAAAAAAAGGGATGAATGAACAAATAAGTACTTAAGTAAATTAATTCTGAATTTGGGTAGATCGTTTGGTAACTTTTCTTCAGTGTTGGAAGGAGAAATGGTACAAAAGTTGTGTCTACACTCTATATGTCTCAAAGCGATCTGGTAAAAATTTAATTTCCTCAAATCAACTCCTATTATTTCACAATTGCATTTTGAGACCTATTTTTTAAGATTCCTATTTTTCAAAGGTCTACTCCAGAAAATCAATTTTCTTATATTTTTTAAATTTTCAGTAAAAAAAAATTTTAAAAGTAATTTTGAAACAATTTTTATTTAAATTACCTTATTATAGATACTTTTACCCAAAAATAATCGTCAATGATTTTTTTGGTCGACAACCCCATTTTTGGAAAAATGTACAACACTTTTTTCTTCATTTTCGAAAAATAACCACAATGATTTTTCACTAAAAATTTAAAAAATATGAATAAGTGATTTTTTAAGTACCACTGAATAATGAAATAATGATGAAAAATAGGGTTCAGTGGTATTTTTGGGCAAAAACATCCATATTAAGACAATTTTTGATAAAATTTTTCAAAAACTTATTTGTTAAATTCAAAAACTTCAAAATGAGTAATTTTTGTTAAATTTTCTGGACAATTGGGAGATAGAGGGGATAGAATCGGAGGGTGAAATTTTTATCAGGTTATTTTAAGGTCAGATACAACTTTTATGTTACCCCCTCAGCTTTCATAAAAAAAAGGCAAAACGATCCACTCTTGGCATGCATTTTTTGCTCATCTTCCAAATTGAAGGTGCTAGCATAACAAAAAATTTTCCTGATAAAAATTTTTAGTATGAATTAGTTAAGTATAATTGTTAGGTACCTAAGTTTTAGCTGCCAGTATTCTTTACCAAAAAAATGTTATTAAAACCTACATCATCATCATTATCATCATAAATTAAACTACAATTCAAAAATGTACTTACCCCAATTTTCATTAGGCACCTATTACTAACAGCTAAAAAACTGAATTTTTTTAAATAGAAATCTCATTGATGAGTACATGATGCAAAAACTATAGTGAAGGACAGATTTTGATTCCGTGAGCCTCAAATTTGAGGGAGGAGGTGCCACAGGGTGTCTACTAAATCGCAAAAATAAAAATTCGTGCTTTTCATTTTTCTCGTGCTGTTTTGAAAAAATTTCGTGCTATTTTAAAATTTTTCTGTGTCCCTCCCCCCTCCCCTTTCCACCCAAAAAATTATACATCGTGTGTACTTTCGGGTCATTTTCAGAATTTTTTATATAAAGAGAGGGAAGAGAAAAAACTCAAAAAACCTTGGAAATAAATTTGATCCCTACATTCAAAGGCTGAAATAGTGAAATTTCATCATTTTTCCAACATTTTTGTCGTGAAGAAGGTCTAGACCTATTTGATTTTCCCCTTCCTCATATACTACTAATTTAGGTAACTGATTCAAAAAACGGCTGGTTTGGTAAAAAAAAACATTCAATTTTACGTAAAATTTTGAAAAATATCTATTACTTTATTAAAAAGATGAATAAATTCATTGAACCTGAGCGGAGCAAGGGCGTAAATTTTTGCAAAAAAATCTTTCAGAGATGAAATTTCAAATTTTTTTCAATTTATATTTCAATTGAAGGAATATTTTTGAACAACACAGTTCAAAATTTGGTTGGTTTTATCAAAGTTTCGTGGTTTTTGGTCACATTTCGTGCTATTTTCGTTATTTCGCGCTCATTTTCTGAATTCGTGCTTTTCATGCTCGGTAGACACCCTGCTGCCGAAATTGAGAAATCAAAATTCTGGAAAACTAGTTTTTTCCAACTCCTATTTTAATTGCAAATCCAAAATTTGAACTCTTTTGGTTTCATAGTGAGGGAGTTGCAATTTTTGGAATTTTTACATGTCCTCCCCCAAAATTTTGAAATAATCCGATAGACCAGCTTTGAACCATTTTGCTTGGGGGGGGGAATACCTAATAATGCTGATGAAAAGACCACAAATACATAGTAAACTTATGTAAACTTTCTACAAGTGATTTCATACCAATTACTTTTTCAACTGTTACGAGTACAAGTATTTAAAGCTCGGTTTAAAAATTTGGAAATTTCGTACAAAAATGTATTCATTTGTAACCCCTTCAATTCTAAAAATTTGCACTCCCAACAGTGAACTTTTTCGTACCTAACTGTCTGATGAAGTTTAACCAGAATTTATTCCCCAGCTCCTAAGGAAGTATGAAAATTTTTTCCCGCCACTCCCCTCCCCAGAAATACCTTGCTGAATTCGAAATATGCAATAAATCATTTTCATACCTGAATATATCTCATCATTTTCGTCTTTATCAACTCCAATCCCTCTATCAAACGGTAGAATTGTAGATATACCAACATTATATTCACATATGTATGTATAGCATGTATTACGTCACATAATTAAAAAAAATCAATGAATATTGTAATCCAAACCCCACAACTACCTTATGCAATTAACGTTTTAATGAAAACAAGCGTAATCTAGTTCTTTTGATTTTCGTTCCATTAATTAAAAAACACAATTGATAATTCACTAAACAGCGAATGCAGAAGATGCGGATTTAAATTAAAAGCATACTTTTACAGACGTAAGTATACACAACGCAGGCAAGGCCGCGAGAAATGAAAGAAAATTAACTTTCAGTTAAACGCAACAAAAAAGTTCACCAACTCGGTAGCATTACAACCGCGAAACTTTATCAAAACATTATTTTCAAGATTTGTTTTCCCTTTTCGTATATTTTTTACCTGATTCAGAACGCGAACGATTCAAAAACCGTATATTACAGTACTAGCTTTTTATTTTACATGCTACATTGAATGCCTGAAAATATCTACATCCTACTTTTAATTTTTATAGCAACGTAAATTATCCGAACGCCTAAGTTATAAAAATATAGTCAGGTAAATTATGTAATGAAAAAAAAAAAGACAAAAGGCTTTTAAAAAGTTGAAAACTATACTCGAGAAGCCCTATTTCATCTTTAGTATAATTCTCGTCTTAATATCGAATACCTTTTCTACTTTATAAGCTTCGATGAGTATTCCTATTAAAAAAATCTTTCAGTTTTGACGATCCCACGGTTCAAATTTAATTAATTTTTTGACAAAAATATCAAATGGAAAAATATAATTCAAAATGAACATTTTTACGACGATGAAAAAAAACGCCCTCTTAAAACCGTAAACACGCTTCATCAAACAATTTAAATAATGAGTTAGAAATTTCTCAACGTCAAAAAGAGAAAGTCCGAATAGAAAAAGTCGAAAAAAAATAAATAAAATGAAACAAAAAACGGAATTTTTTTTGCAATTGATTCCAATTCGTTTATACTACAGTAATAACATCCCAAGTCGTATTTTTTGAATTTAAGACGTTCAAGAAATGTTTCTGTCCAATTTTATGATACAATTGGGATATTATGTTAAAACGGTATTGGCGATAATGAACGAATAACGTTATTCAACTTCAAACGTATCTCACTACAGTTTCTATCCATTGGTTCACCTCAAAACGTTGGAAAAAAACGCTCTTCGAAATACTTAGGTAACTAAATTTGTATTCATTTCTTTCCGAATACCTATTTTTTACACGTGGGTAGGTATTTATTGATAGAAATGCCATGAATTTTAAACATTTCATTGATGTAATCTAAATACTTTCGTCAAACGATAGAATGATGTTGCTGTAGAAAATTATACCATTTAAAAACTAAAGGTGATTATTTAACGTCTTCTATATTTAAGAAAAGAGGTAACATCAAAGCAGTCTTGCAAAGCAGCACAAAGATGAGGAATGAGGAAATAGATGGTGTCGATAAGGGGAGAATTTTCTACTTTTTTGATGAAAATCCAAAGTGTCCGCCAAACGAGCTCAAATTTATGTAGTGTGGCTGCATCCCCCCTCCCTCCCAGCATAAAATTTTTTAATGAAATTTTCAAAAAATTATCATTCCAAAGCAATATTTCTTGTTGAAAATTTTCAACCAAAATTAATGAATATAAATATGAATGAATTCATTTAAAGGGCATCCGAAGACCGTTTTTCATTTTTAACCATTTTCTTCAGAGAGTTTGTAAAAACACGATTTTTTTTGTGATCACACTGCACCAAAAATCAAAGAAAAGATGTTATTTTTGAAAATTTTTCAATTTAATTGAAGGTACTAGGTAGATATTTTTAATTCAATTTTTTCTTGATATTGTTGAACCCTTTCCAATCAAGAAATTGTTGCTTCAAAGAAAACAGATTTTAATGATGGAAATTTTTTTGTTTTTAAATTACTTAAAAAAACATACGATTTAATCACAATTTTCTACAATTTCTTCAACATTTAAACATAAAGTCGCGAAGTCAATCCACTTTTTTTCAGAATTTCGGAATATTTTCCGGAAGATGCTTCTAAAATTTACGATCCCCTCCCTCAACTCCACAACCATAATCTACATAGGTATTAGGTAAGTATTAAAAATTTTTGAAAAAAAAAACTTGTGATTGTTCGTCAGCCCCTTCCAATGGATTCATTTTGACAATTTTTTCAAAATGTTTTTTGGCGTGTAGATGTGTCACTGCAAGCACAGAGGTCCAAAAAATTTTCAATTTGGGGCAGAGAAAATCAAAATTTTGTAATTTTTAAAACAGTTTTTGACATTTTTCCATTTTTTTGTAAATTTTAAAATGTTTTTTCAAATTGGGAGCAAATTTGACTTCATCTCATCAAACATCAAGGTCCATAAATTTTCAAAATGATCCCATCTGAACTTTGCCCAATAAAAAGTAAAAATTCCATGACTTCAATAGTGGTAAAATCCATGACTATACTATGACCTTGTAATTTTTTTGCATAATCCAGAATTTTTTCATCCTAACTTCCACGACTTCTTTTGGAATCCATGATTTTTCCATGACAAAATAGAGGTGACAGGAGAAAGCTGTTGTTTCTAAGAAATTCATGAGTCCATTTGGTTACTGAAAGAAAAATTAAAATGATCTTCCCACGTAAATGAAATAATCTGTCCACACCGGCACACCCCAAGGGGTGTAGTCATGAATCGAATTTTCACATTACATTCCATTAAAAAAATTACAACTGGAGACTAATCGATTTGAACTTAATTCACAAAATTAATAACCCGCGAAAAAAGTTTTGTTCGACCTTCTAAATCGTAATGAAAGAAATTCAACATTTCTAACTGGAGGTAAACATCAGCTGTGATCGGCGGGACCAACCATCCCGAATGTAAACGACAGGATGCGACACAATCCGAACCCAATGAATTCAACAACTTACCCGAAATCAGTCAAACAACACTAACTCACCAAAAACTGGTTTGACAACTTTTTAGCTTCCCCTTTTTTTCCAAACCTCAAAGCTACTATTTTTATTAATTACAATCGCTTGGTCATCCCACGATGCATAACTACACCATCCTAATGCACCTACACTGTGAATTTCAGATTTTCATCTTTCACCGTTATTGAGATGATGGCGCCACAACATTTCAAAAAACAGCTGGACAAATACGCATGACCAATGAGAGAGAAGATAGAAACAATTTTGCAGCCATCTTTAGAAGCGAAGAAAAAAATTGCACAATGTACTCCTACATGGATAAATTTTTGAGATATTTCATTTTTGAAAAGATTTTGCAAAGGTACTGTGCGATGTTTTGTGATACAAAATGTAATGAAACAAATCTCAATACAATTATAATTTTTGTTCGTTGAAAATAATGGAATTTTTGAAAGCCTCCTTTCGTGAAATAATTGTACCCACGAGAGTAAGCATGTTTTTTCTAGCTGATACGAATTTTAGGGGTCTCCATTCTCTTCAAACTCTTATACTTTTGCCATACGTAGCTATAGGTCTATATTCGAAAGCAAATTGAGAAGGAATACATACAGTACTTTACAATCAATACGACAAAATCACTCGAATTTGTAAAAATATCCGAGTACTTAATAGCTATAGACCTACATAAACAACACAGTAGGCATTTTTTTCCTATCTTACCGAACAGAGCAATCGACTCCACTCGAGTAAATCATAATTATTACGCGGTTGTAAAAAGTAATATTTTTTACTTTATTAACAACGAAACCGAAACGTATATGTTTTGAAATAATTTATCATTTAAACCGTCAAAACGTGACATGCTTCGTATACGTAAGATAAATAACTATAGCACATGTTTTCCAAAATGTTCAAAAGCTGCATGCAGAAGATAAACTTGTCAATTGGTGGAATTTTTCCATTAAACAAATTCGTATGCGAAAAAAATTACAAGAATAAAAGAATTCGGTTAACTCGGTCTACTTAGGTAAAATTTTTTTCTATATGAATATAAGTACAACCTACGTAAACCATGAAAAAAGTATACCATCGTTGTGATTATTTATTCCACGAATGTTTTATAGAAAAACACACGAACACTTTAAAATCTCGCGTCTGTCTTTTCCCTCGCCCCCATCTCTCCATTTCGCTCGTTTTTCTCGTTTTTTTGATTATTATTATTATTAGAAACGAAAACGAATAAATCTGTCAACGACAGCGCGAATGTTTTGAAAATTTTGCAAATTTCAAAGCGTCAGCTTTTACTACTATTACGACACGGTATTCTTTTATATATTTTCATTGTTTTTTTGGCATTTCAACTTGCGTGCCATTTTTATTCACTATATTAAAACGGAGTGAATTTTCTAAATGACATACAAAAAGAAAAAAATCCACGCATTGATAGATACGTACGTAGTTTGTTGAAGAAATGTGGGGTTTATTTACACGTGCGTTTGAAGAAGAGAATATAATTTTCGTCGATAATACGTTTTAATTACATATGTATTTTAATATGTCGAGTACCAGCCTCCTTTTAACTCTTTCAATTCCACTTGACGCGGTTGAAAGCGTACAAATATTTGGGGTAGAATAACTCGACAGTCTACGGCGCGATTTTAATCACTCTTTTATGCTTCTTTTATTTTCATTTCGAATGTCTACTTTAATGTAAATTTGTCTTCTTGTAAACAGTTTATACTTATGAATGTATGGTGAAGTTGAAAACACATACGCTTTCGTAGTACGTACTCGTACTTCGTATATACTTCGTACAATATCCTCGGTAATCTTCGCACCGCCACGCCGCTTTAGTAACATCTTGGTCTTGGCGCATAATGCTAATTTAATTTACGTGATTATTTTAATAATTAAAAGCGTAGAACAACTAGTAACTAGTACAAACATATCTAAGTTATATTCCTTCGAGGTAAACGTTGATGGAACGCCTCAAGCTTTCTACTTTCGCGCATCTTTGAAGCTCATACCTATAGGTGCGAGTTCATATGAACTTATACCTCGTGTATATGCGTTAATGATCAAAATTTTACTCGTAAATTTTCAATAAATAATTTACTCGTTGCTTCAACTAGTTTATACCGAACGCTTTAGGTACATATTATTAAATTCCAGCGCGCAGTTGTTTCTATATACATATACCGTGCACCTACTATATCTTTTCTTCATCTACCTATGGCACATTAAGCGCAGTGTACCACACGGTATACTAGTATTTTCAACGATGGAGAAATTTTCCAAATACCCCGTTTTATACAAACACACTGTCACCTCGATGAACTCATTATAAAGCTCACTGGTGAGACGACTTTCAAGAAGAGAATGAAAATTTCAAAAATGAAATGCACCGGGAATACGTACCAACGAAGAAGGTATGGCACGATGAAAATGCAAATTTTTATATACCAAAGATACATATCGCACGACTGGAATAATAACGTCTTATCTCAAAGGGGCAAATTTTTGGGAAGTATTAGTTTTATAGGAATTCTTAAATTCGAAGATGTTTTTCGTTTAATTATTTGATCTTGCAGGATAATCAAACACATTTTTAAAAACCTCAAGTTTCGTACTTTACAAAAATATCGATGTTTTTATATTTAACATTGACCCCAAAAGTCATTGCCATTATATATCTCTCCGATTTTTTCAAATATTTCGACGCGAATAAGGTTTTTGAAGGCCTTGAATCAAATTCTGGGGTATTGTGATTTAAACTTGGAAGTGTACCCACAGAAGGTCTAAGTAGGTGGATCAGAAATTTAAAATTTGTTGATGAGGATGGTCTTCATTTTTAACTTCTGAATTTTTTGCCCCCTCCCCCCCACGTTCTTCTTTTCTATGAGAAAATAATTCCCTATTTTTTAATTTTTAGCGAACTGAACATCAAGTGGTGCCTAAGCTTTAAACTCTATATTTTCAAGAAAATTAAAAAAGCAAAAATTGAATAAAACTTTAAAATTTTTGATTTTTTTCATCCCAAGCCCTCTCAGTATTCCCTCTAATCAAAAATGAGTGCAAAATTTTTTAATCACCTCCCCCTGTGTGATAGATAAAAGTTTTCGGGGGTTTAAATTGTGGCACACTCCTCAAGATACCGCCCCTATTTTCTCATTGGGAGGGGATAATAGAAATTTCAGAATAATTTTTAATAAAAGGAGGGATATTAGGAGGGAATCAAGCAAAAAATTGGAAATCAACAAATTTTGGTCCATTCTTTTTTTTTGAAAAATGGGAGGACAGTTGGGAGGGGTGGGGATTGAAGGCATTACTTCAAATTCAGTTAGGGAAAAAATAAAAAATATTGAATTATTTTCTTATAAAGAGGAACAACTTTGAGGGGTGGGAGCAGAACGAATTAGAACAAAATTCATCAAGTATGAACCACTGTAATATTATAATTCAATAAAAAAAAACACGAGAACCAAAACCATTGGTGCCTCCGGGAATTTTTTTTTTCAAAAATCACTACTTTTTCACTCTATTAGCATAAGATATGCTTTTTTGATGACCAAACCTGCGAAAAACAACACGAAATTCCGTCACGATGACTTTTAGATATTTTGTTAGACTTTTTTGGACTTGGAAATTTCAGAGATCGCGATGATTTTCCGACATTTTATCAGGCTATTTCAGATTTTCTGGATTTAAAAAAAATTTTAGTTTTCAAACTATTTTTTGGATTTGGAAAATTTCGGAAATTCTGAATTTTTGGATTTTGAAAAATTTTAATGAAGTGGTCAGTTGACTTTTGAACAAGGAAAAATTTAGAATTCAACTTTTAGATATTTCACAAATACAATTAATCAGACATTTTGTCAGACTGAAATGTGCACTTCAGTTTGACAAAGCAGAAAGAGCAAAAGCATATCCTACGTTTTATACTTTTATGGGTAGTATGGAAATGGAAATGACCAGGAGCATCCAGGGGGAAGGTTTTTTTCAACCAGACTGACCATAAAAAATTATTTATACAGTTATGGGTTTGAGGGAGGAGGGGGGCATTAATGAGAAAAAAGTGATTTCCTGTAAAATCTTGAAAAATATTCATAATATTGTTAAAATAAGGAAAATTGAACTTGAGCGAAGTGGAGGAGAAAAATGTTTGCAGAAAAAGGCATCAAAAGGCAGTAGTTCATCATTTTTTCCAACATTTCAGTCGTCAAAAGGTGGTCCAGGTCCCTTGACCCCTTCTAAATACGCTACTGATTCAGCAGGCAACAAGTTTGACTAAAAAAATTTGATTTTATGTGAAATTTTGAAACATAACCATTATTTTGATACAAGAATGAAACTTATTGAGCGGAATATTTTTAGCAGAAAAAAACATTCAAAACTGAAATTTCAATCATTTCAAGTTCAACTTTTATCCTATGGTCGCCCTTGTCTTCAATTTTTCTATTTTTTTTTACTGCTCTAATTGAAATTTTGTGAAAAATTCAGTACTTTTTCATTACTTTCTCCATCCTGTAGACACCCTGAAAAGAAGTACCTAGGCACTCGACAAAAAATTTTGGAATATTCTGAATTGGATATCAAAATGCATTGTTTTTCGACCTCTGAATAATTCCATTTCTGATTTAATTTTAGACCAATCTCCCAACAGAGTATCAGAAAGGAGGGGAGAGGGGCAAAAACCAAATTTTTAGATGTTGTCGAGTTAAATGACGAAATTTAGGTTTTTTCACTCTTCGCACATAATTTCACTTGGAAAAACGAAAAGGGTCCAAAAAGTGGGGTAGAAAAAGAAAAGTCTCGGCTCAACATTTTGGAAAAGTTTGAATTGGATATCAAATCGAAAATTTTTTGGGGATAATTTTTGGCCAAAGATCCAAAAGAGACCCATTGAAGTAAGGGAACCAGAAATCAAATGTGTTGACTGTTGACGGTATGGTGTGAAATATCAAAGTCATATGTTTTTGACCAACCGAATCCCTTCTCAATGTCCTTTTACCAGAAAAAATTAAAGAGATTTTAGGTGAAAATAGACTTGACTAAAAATCGTGGAAAATTTCCAATTGGTTATCGAAATACATATTTTTCAACCTCTGATTTCTGGGATGATTCTGCCCATAATTTTAAACTCAGCCACGCCCCCTTCGGACCCATTTTGTTTTATTAGCATCCATTGACATCCAAAACCAACTAGGAAGCTGAAAAAACCCAGATTTTGATACCTCTCGCTATAACGACGAAAAATTTAGATTTTAAACACCCTTGAGAAAAGCCTATTCGAAGACAATTTCCGATGATTTATATTTTTTCATTACATAACAGATATCATTATTGAATAGCTTCATGGCACCAGAGCGCTTCTGGCTTGCATGAATTTTAGGAAAAAAACACGCTCCTGCGGGAGCAATAACAAAAGGTATTTTAGAAACAAAAACAGTACGTAATATACCGACGTATAATTTACCATCTCATTTGAAAACAAGGTCATAAGGTGGACATTGATTTTATTAATTCTCGAGAGATTGAAATTTTAAAATTAATGAACCGAGCAGCATTACCGCCGACATCGTTAGGCGCGCACTAAAGAAACCAGAAAAAAAATGAGTCAAGATAAATACAAAGTAGTCAGAGTAAATATTCGGCCGAAAAAATTCCGCAAGCTTGCGATTTTTTTTTTCTTAATCTTTTAGTTTAATTTTCAAGCTTTCCGCTCGGTTTTTATCTCTTTTACATCCCTTTACATTAGTTCGCAGCTCGCTTTAAACGCGCCTTAACTTATTTGTAAATATACATATAACAAACACCTTTTTCACCTTATTTTTTTCGTAGAGTAGGCGCCTATTAGGCTATAAAAATGAAATACCTAATCTATTAATTTTAAACAAAAATTTTGTTTGATTTACGTGCTGAATATAATATCTATTCTAGGCGTACAACTCGGTTGTTTCGACCATTATACGCGTACGTAATTCATTTTTTAATTCCAAGATTTTATATTTAATCAGGGAGAAAATGAAAACCATCATCTGCATATAAGGAACAGACTGGTCGAAGTATACTTATATCCGTAGCTACCACCGTTATCTGCCAACTTAATGAAATACGAAGATATATGCAGGGTGTTTCAACGTATAAAGTAGGGTCTTCTACCCGGTAACTATGCAAAACATACTGAGTCTGCGTTGGCACGTTTGCGTAACTTTGGAGCTGCAGGATCAAGGGTAGGTTTGCGAAAATATTTTCATTTATAATTTTTCTTACAATTTTCAATTAATTATATTCGTACCTCGATAACCTAAACAGGTGGAAAATTTCAGTCAATGTGTTTGAAGAAAATGCATCCTGTAAAAAACATTTTGGTATGATTGATCAAGATTGTCGCAAAAAATGAATTGGGTAGTGTACAGGTGGCGAAATACGCTAGAAATATCATGTAATAGAGTGCACAACTTATAAAATTTTAATCAAAATCACGTTTATAAATGAGAAAATGCTGCTCCTTAGAATTGCGAAGAGCTTGCTTTTCCATTATAATTGAACAAAAAGTTGCATCCATTTAAATCTAGGGGGAAAAAGTGTCTCCATTGGTTTCTTGGAATAGAAACAGCTGTGGCTTTCCGTCTAATTGAGATAGAGATGAGGGGTGTTCGTCACTGTAAAGGCTATCTTCTTTTTATACCAGAACTGTCAAAATTATAAAAATATTTTAGCAGAGATGTAATAAGTTGTGCACTCTGATAAACGATTTTTCAAGCATTTAGTCAACATAATGCTTCTTTGCTCATGTTTCATGATGAGTTGATGACTAAGTCACCACATTTATCAACAATTTTTCCTTGCAGCTTTAAATTGAATTAACATAACTACCTTCTTATGTAGACTTGGTAAGTATATGTGTTGCATAACTACCACGTGTAAGGCTTAACTCTTACCATATGACACCCTGTATCATACATAAATCTACAAAGGGCTATCAGTTATAAAAAAAAATACATTCAATGTCGTATGCATTTTAAATTTCTTAAGATGTTTAAAAGAAATAAATTTCGAGCGGTCATTCAAATACTAAGTAAGTACAGGAAAAAACCACAGTTAGATATGAATCTTATCTTTTCTTCCAAATGGTAGACCACTGACATTATGCAACTTTCGAGTTTGTTATGAAACGTGTGTTTCTTGCTCATTCATGTTTAGAAGCTCGCTCAACCATGTTAGATTTGCATCGAAAAAAACCACCGCCATCGATATCGACATTGATATTTTTTCTTTTTCTTATTGCGTGCTTCGTATGGTATTTTCAGTGGAAATAAAAATTACATGATTCAGCACGATTCGACAGCATTTGTGGGATATTTAAAACGAGGCTGAGAGAAAATATGTATTGAAGATTTCTGCTCACAGCTACATATACGGTTAAAGTCCACTCGTGAGATTTGATTACAAGGGGAAAAATGAAATTTCTGATCGTCAACTTCGGTTTTACAAGTCAAACGTAGCTAGTAGGAACATACTACGTAGTACATAGACATACTTCTTAATTTTATTCTGAATGTTATGCTATTTTTTCAGATTTCCTAAAAATACCATATTTTTCGAAGATACTCTAGGCTATTGACCTCGAAATTGGATACCGCTTATTGCCCTCTACCAGGGGATTGAAAAGTTGCAGATCGCTGAAAAATCGAGATTTTTGAATCACAAAGAAATAAAATACCCTCTGATTGCTACCAGAACCGGACCTGAGGGGCTTCTATTGATGCAGAAAAATTATTTCGATGAAAATAATTGAACATTTTTCATTGCAATTTTGCCAACTTTCGATTAAGTATTTCAAAAATAAATTTTTACCATGAAAAATTAGGAAAATATTGATTTCTTAAATTGGCAAGATTGCAATGAAAAATTTTCAATTTTTTTATCGAAATAGTTTTTCTGCATCAATAGGAGCCCTTTAGGCCCGGTTTTGGTACCAATGAGAGGATATTACATTTTTTTGTAACTCAGAAATCTCGATTTTTTAGCGATTTGCAACCTTTCAACCCACTGGTAGAGGCCAATAAGTTGTATCAAATTTCGAGGTCAATAGCCTAGGGTGATGTAGAAACTCAAAATGCACTTTTTCAGTGAGGTGACATAGGTACCAGGCAGGTGGCACTACCCAAAATTGACAAAAACCCGTGTTTTTTCCAAAATAACCCAACTTTGAGCACTCCTAGCTTCATTCCTCTTTGAGCTAGGGGTCTAAAATTTCCTATGGTGCATCTCCAACTCAATATAAACCAGCCCCTTGGATTCGGTCGAAATCCGAAGTATGTTTTTTTTCACTCCTACCGCTCCTACCTATTGTTTCTATGGTGATTTTTGATTTCAAAAATGAATTTTCTGAGAGAACTAAGCTTAGTATCGACAATTTAGCAAATTTTTTCACCCGGGTGTCCCCAAAAAAATTACGTTGCAGTAAAAAATCATTATATGACAAAAAACTTGAAACAAAAGTTGTAGGGCATTGAAAATTGGCCATTTTTTTTTCTAAAATTTTTCCCCTATTTTGCAGTGATGATAAACTATTTGGCTTAGAAGATAGAAATTTATGCAGCAGATGCATAATTTGACGATTGTGTCTTTTCTCTACTTTCAATCGAAAAATTGATGATGGATTCGAGTTCAGGAGGGTCGAATTATGTGAAAATGATACCAAACATACCCCTACCCTTTGATGTGTAGAAATTGGGGTGGTTCCACCTCCTTACCTCCTCCCCCGACCGCCGCGCCCTCTTTGATCGTTCACAAAAGGAAAATTTTGATGTAACCTCTCTATACTCGTGTTCAAAAAAAATTCAGTGATGGAAAACTGAACTAATTTCTAGTTTCGGTTTCAGTTTTCAGTTTTAAATTTTTTACTTGAAATTTGATGTTCAACCCTTCTTTTTCTAAATAGATTTCGACACCCTTCAAAGAAATCATGATAATTTGGGTTAAGACATCAATTTCAAGTCAAAAACTGAAATCAAAAACTGAAAACTGAAAATTGGAAATCATTTTAGTTTCAGTTCAGGACTTCGGGTTTTCGATTTTTTTCTACAATTGAGAAAAAAATGATTAAAATCGGGAAAAAAACTCGACAGCAATAACTGAGTCAGAAAAGCTGATTTTCTACATTAACATCACAAAATTTTACTCTAAAAAAAATCTAATTTTGCAATATTGTTTCCTATCAAAAGTAAGGCATTGCAAAAGTTTTGAATCTAATTTTGATAGTAATTTATTTTTCAATTTAAGAAATGAATACATTCGTGATGGAAGTTTTGAAGTTTTCCATCATGTATATCTTGAGAACCAGTTCATAAAATAGAAAATTGCATATAAACTTTTTTGTGCGTCTTCTTGAGTACTATCAAAAAGATTATTTACATATTTTACGTAAGTGCTTTATTCTAGGTGCTACGGGCAATTGAAAATTTCAATTACGAATAATTCGAGAACCAGTACCTAAAAATGAAAATTGTATATAACACTTTTTGTGCATCCTTTTAAGTGCTATTAAAAAGGTTATTTGCATGTTTCGAGTAACTGCTTTATTCTAAGTGCTAGAGGCCTTTGAAAGTTTCAATCGCAAATAACTCGTGAATCGGTTCATAAAAATAATAATTGTATATGACATTTTTTGTGCATCTTTTCAAGTCCTACTAAAAAGGTTATTTGCATATTTCGAGTAACTGCTTTATTTCAGGTGCTACAGGCTTTTAAAAATTTCAATCGCGAATAACTCGGAAACCGGTTCACCGATTTTTCTCAAAATTTATAAGCTTCTATTCCTAATAGTACTGAACCTCTTATAAAAATTTTAGCTCATTTCATGAATTATTACGAGAGTTATCGAGTCGACAAAATTTTGATAAAGTAAATCTTTTGGAAATGAACTTGATATTCTCTAAAGAAAGAAAATTTTACATTCTGCACTTTTTCTATTCAATTTTTTCGTAGGACCCATAGTTCGCCAAAAATCTATTTCTCGAGATCAAAATTATGCAAAATGGGTACATTAATAGTTCATGCTAGGATAATTAATTTGAAATTCAAAAAAAAATTCAAAAAGTTTTGAAAAAAATTTAAGAGCAAAAAAGATCAGCTCTAGCAATTTTAGCACAAACAAATATTTGTTTAATTAAACGAGCGAATTAATCGATTAGCCGGCAATCTCAATCGATTACCTACCTAATAATCGATACCTATTGTTTCACGCCTGACAAAACTAATGAATTAAGCTTCAGGGATCCTAAAACGTCTTCTCAACAACATTCAGATCATTTCGAAACCATTTTTATGGCATTTCAAACAATTTCAACAATATGTTTACAACTTACCCCATTTTCAACAATTTTCACAACACTTTAATTAATTCTGACATTTTCAAACGACTATCAAAATAAAGTGAACGTTTTTTCGTCACATGGTAAACATTTTCACGGCATTCTAAATAATTTTAACGATAGGGCTACTCGACGATTCTAGGTTGTATGTGTACCTATTCCTTCTTACTCATAAAAAATTCCCACCTGGGTCTTGAGTAACTTTTTTTACGCCATTTCGAGGGTATCTTGAACTTTATTATAGGTGTACAAAAGAAATCCGATAGCAAATAGTTTTACCCATATCCATTCGACATTATTGGCATACTATTCGTAGGTACATTCCATTGACTTAGCATTTGGACCCTTCAAAGCAGGTACGATCGCCACGCTACACCTTTATTTGCCTCCAGACACCACTGGCTCAGCTGTATTATTTGTATTTAAATCGAAAAGCTCGCCACTTTTTTTTTCCAAATAAAACCTCGTCTATTAATTAAATCTTTCGTTTAACTTGGTGTATAGATAGGCACGTATCTTATACGGTCGATTTTGCGGTATGTATAGGCATTTTGGTTACGTAGTGGTTAAACCGATATTTCATAGATACTCGAAGCGCGTAGTATCATCTTTTGAGGGTTTTTTTTATTCGATCCGCGGTGTTATAATAACTGGTATACGGTAGATAAATAGCGATATATTAAAAATTCAAATTTTCCATTCAACTGCACCGGTATAAAGCACACAACGTCCTATATAACGCCGACTTAACGAAATTTTATGCGAATATTTTAATTTGGTGAGAAAGTTGGTCTTTTGAGAAAATAGATTTTTGTAATTCAAAAAAGGTTTTTGCAATTTCAACGTCGACGCTATCTCATGCTTTGTTTATCCGCGTTGATTTTTTTTTCGCTCTTTAATTCTTTGTATCTTAATATGGCTTTTGTTTGAATAGAAAAATGCGTTCACCTCTTTTTGCAACGGAAATAATAAATTTTTTCACTCGGTTAAAAGTAACATTTGTTTTTTATGGTGACTACTTGATATACGCGAGGGTATTGAAACGGCGTGGCAAAATTTTCTTGCGTCTTTTGCCTTCGTCACTCCCCCAAACACCGCGTCGGTCTCGGCCACCGATAATATATGATTTCATGACGAACCAGGAACGACGTCGTTACTCGGGGTGTTTATTTCATTCGTCCTGCGAAAAATATTTCGGTAATCCGAAAGCCGGTTTTTCAAATAATACGTTTCGTTCTCGCGAATTTAAATTTACCGCTATATTACATAAGTTTGCACTCAAGGTAAAAATTCATTGATCTACGTCCTCATCTGTCTTCATTTCACGCATGCCGCCGCCATTACAATAAATTTGTATTTTTTTTTTTTACGTGTGCATAGTACCTAAAATTTTTGCGCGTCGTCGAATATTACAAAACGCACGTTGAAAATTCACTTTATGCATAAACACTACGTATCGAGTTGAATTTAGATGAGGGAAATTTTTTTCAATTTTTTTTTCGTTAATAGCCTAGACGACTTACATTAGAAATAGGTACCCGGGACCTACGTATAAAATGTAAATAAATATACTAAAAGCATATTTGTTATCTGCCCCCAAACCCCCGCCTAAACGATCACGTGGCATCTGTCAAACATTTCAACATTTCGAGCACCCCTGCAGCAATACAAAAAAGTAAACGTTGCGATAATATCTACAATATAAGGTAAAAGTTTTCGAAAACTTCGTCATGCAAAAAATTCAACTTGAAATTTTCTCCCATCGCGATCAAATATTTATCTACGTCGAAATAAAAACACTTTTAGTAGGTGATTATGTTGGGGAAAAAACGATAGGTATTTAGCTCCTTTATCGAGCTATTTTAAAAATCTCAGTCAACGTAATACATTCATAATGAAAGGAATCCTCAATTTATTACACGGTCCCAAACTGATATTAATCTAACGGGTAAATCAACGTTAAGTTAAATCCTCTGTTGAAAGGAAATCCGTAACCCTGGTGTTAGGCAGAAAGCTGAAAAACATACTTATCATCTGCTGAAAACGAATATGTATACTGAGTACTTGAATTTTTCGTTTACCTCCAACACCTTCGGATTCATTTCAATACGAATACAAATTTTAAGGTTCAAAATTATTGTGGCACGACGAGTTTTCGGCACTATCGCGTATAAAAGGCAATCCTACAAAACTGATTAATACCAGCACATTTAATCACGCGTTTCAAATTCATTACACCAAAACCCTTCCTTCGTGTAGAGTGGAAACTACGTTGTTTAACCTTACTGAATGCGTGCGTTTATAGACACGTGTGCTATTACATGGTTGTTCGATCAAACCTTCGAGTGGAGACTGGAGAAGTCACATGTGGAATTTTTGGCAACATGAATGTGATCTTGATTTATTTATCGGTTGAATTTATAATTTTTTTTACAAATTTTTGTAGAAATTAGGGGTAATGACCCGTTTATTTCAACCCCTCGGGCTCACTTTCCGATATAATTTCAAATTGAATGATACTAATAAAACAACTTAACAGCTTATCAGAATCAGTGCAGCTTTTTTGACCATTTTCCATAAAAATTAATTTTTCAACATCATTTTTAGGTTGCCCTAAAAATTATTATGTGCGAAAAATCGAGAGTTTGTACCTTTTTATCTCCCTCCCCTCCCCTCCTCATATAACATCCAACCTAATGAAGCCAGAAAAAAATTGAATGGCTGGTTGGAATCAGCGTAACTTTATAGGCCATTTCCCATAGAAATCAATTTTTTAATATGATAATTTTGAACAAAGGGGGGGGGGTAATAATTGGGAAAGGGAGAGAAATCAGACCGGTACCCCTTCGGAAGCTAGTCATTATTCGCAGGGACGAAAAACTGAAACTGAAAACTGAAATAATTTTTCGAGACAGAAACTAAAACTAAAACTAAAACCGAAAACTAAAACTTAAAAATCCAAAACTATAACTGAAAAGTCAAAAATTGAAATTTAATTGTTTTTTCACTCAAAATGGTCGTACAAAATGTCAATATCATGTTTCTTTGATACGAAGGACAATCTGATTTATTAAATTAATTTTTTTTCCATGGAAAATAAAAAAAATTGAAAGTGGTTTTTGTAGTAAATAATTAAATCAAAAAGAAGAAATGAATGAAATAGAAAATTATACTTTGATCGTTGAAACATGAAACTAATACCAAGTACTAAGAGAGTGAGAGTGAGAGTAGAAAAAAAAATGAAAACTGAAACTAAAATCAAGAATTCAAAACTAAAACTGAAACGAATATGCTAAAAACTGAAACTGAAACTGAAATTATTTCAGTTTTCCATCCCTGTTCAATTTCGAGATACTTAACTTCAAAAATAACCATTTTGGCCATGTACAAAAATTATCTGAACACCCCTGAAAAAATCTGGAATTTTTTTCACTTTTCTACCGTAACAACACGACTAAATACTCACAAAAAATTTAAAAAATTCGAAATATTTGTTTTTGAAATTTTGACAATTTCAAAACTTTGAACCCATCCACAAAATGTTGGTTCAAGTCAAAGACCCAAAAATGACGTCACCTCACAACTTTTTTTCGAATCCCTCAAACTTTCCAAAAAAAAAAGCAAAAGAAGACCCACCCTAGTTTAGCTCTTTATTCAAATCATCTTCAAAAGATCGAGAATTTCTGAAAAAGAGGACAAATTTTTTGAAAAAACAATGGCACAATTTTCAAAAAAAAAACTAGATTTTCTGTGTCAATCAGAAAATTTCTGAAAAACTCGTCAAATTTCTAATTGATTGGAAAATTCTTGTAAAATCGGCTAGAATGAGTGAAGTTTTGCAATATTTTTGATATTTCAAGCTTATTATCTAGTACGATTAATATTTGAGAAAAGTCTATAAACTTTGTAAAATATTCTCAATTGGGCAAAATTTGCGAAATTCTATTTCATCCGCATTTCGAAAAATTCTCAAAATTCGGCATAATTGTCAACCTTTAAATCAGTCATTTGATGTAAGAAAACACATTAAAATTTCATTTTTTTGGCTAAAATCGAAATTTTTTCAAAATTTTGTTCTCACTCTACTCGTGCAGTATTTTTTTCTGTTAATTTTTTTTTCAGATAGAAAAATGATTTTTGCCAGCAGCAAAGCTGTAAATTGTGGAGTACTTATCAATTCAAATGTAAGCCAAACTGCTAGTTAAAATTTGCACTCAAAACTAAAATTCAGAGAAATTTTTTTTTAATACTTAAGTATTGGATTTTACCTTAAATTGTTCAAACAGAGAATCTTTCGTTTTTAACACTGAAATTTGTATATTTCGGTGATTGAAAAACTCATTTTTCTCAAAATGTTACCTCCCTTCGCTCGAGCACACATTCACATAACACGAATATGGCAAAAAAAAGGGCCAAAGCTGAAAAAACTATGAAATTTTGTTTTTAATTAATCAGTCATCATCAGGAAAATTTTTCCTCAGTCCAGAAAGAATTCTTAGACGCCCCCCTCATGAAGTTCCATATTTTTATACAATGTGAGTCAGCAAATTTATTTTCATTTTTACCCCTCCCCAAAATTTGGGACTATGCGTCAAGTGTCTGGCAGTCTGGCTTGAACACCTTTGAACATTTTTCATTTTTTCATAAATTAGCACAGGAGAAGGAAATTAGGAAATTTTCAATTTGGGTAAGAATTTTAAAATTTTAATCCTTGCTCCTCTTTTTCATATTCTACCAAAATGAAGGAAAAAAATTCTGGCAATAGAAACATTTTCTTTCAAAATTCGAATCCTCCAAAAAACAATTTTTTTTTAATCTGAATACGATAGGTCAGCATTAGAACCTAATACCAGTTAAAGCTCATTACGGAATAATATTCGAATTAAGTTCCATCAATATGAATTACCATGCGAAATAACTATCTATAATAACGATTTCATTAAACCTATTTTACAGTAGAATAACATTTTAGCACTAATTATTCGTGATAGATACATTTACGAGTACCTACATAAATTATTCATCATTTGATAAGTCGTATACTAGCGTCGACAACGTGTGAATAAGATTTTTCGCAAAAAAAAAAAGAAGAGAGACAAACGTAATATCAAAGCTACTAATTACGATTTAAAACTAAGTCGTATAATTTTTGCCTCATAGAAAATTGTAATTATTTTGAAATTACACACGTATGCCGATTGAAAAAGAAGTTGAACTTTTGAACCATCCATCTTGACACAGTTAATGCGCAATTAATGCGCCAACAACTCTTAACCTTTTTTTTTTCATCGCTATCCAGCCATATTTACGTACGAATTACACGTTACGATGAAATCTTCAAAAATTTTCTCCTCTACGAAACGTAGTATTCGTACATAATACGTATATAACGAACCAACAGCGTGAAAAACCTTCGTGAAAACTTGGTTCTTTAACAAAAAAAAAATAGAATAATAAGTTATACCGAATATTAAATCCTAATCTGTAAACTGACGAGTGAAAAATGAGTTATCGAAATAGTGAAAAGACAAGTATGATCTAGGTTTAAATTTAAATTATTTAACGGTATATTTTATACGTAAAGTTGAATTGTGAAAACTACATATAACGTAACACGTAAATTAAATTGCGTTTGTACCATATTTCCAAGTACGTGTTTTTCTTTTCAAAATTCACAGTTCAAAGTTAAATTTTTATGTCGCGTTGTAATAATATTTTATTTGTTCGAAACATGCGATAGCAGGTATTTTAACAATTGGGCATGCGATCATGCAAACAGCACCTTTTTTTTACGAGAAAATGTACATAAAATTGAAAAAATTTTCATTAAAATAGAAAAATCGTTTAAATCCAACTTGAGAAGTTGAATTTGAACCTGGGATAGCTTTGCAATGAAATTGCTTACTTTTAGTACAAAAAAGTATCATTAGCTGAAGAAACCCATCTCTGGGTAAGAATTATTCATCTCTGTCTAAAAATCATTCACAATTCAAACGTTGTTTTTCAGTTTTACGTCTTATATTTCTCGTAATTTTATAGGTAATCTATGATAACAGGCCAAAAATGTTTCAAAATTTTCCAACTTTTCTGCAAAATAATTTATTTGATTTTTTTAGGTTTCCTTTAACTTACTGTTGGTAGAAATTTAGTCTCTATAGTTCAAAGCCGTAGAGTTGTAAGCCTCCAGGGGTAATTTTGGAGTCCAAATACATAATGTAATCCATAATACTCGCAGTTAATTTTACCTTTATGTATGAATGATATGCCTACTCAAGTATGCTCGTTATAATGTTATAAGACTTGGTACCAACGTTACTGTATTTCTTTTCTCGCCATGTTTCGAAACCAAAGTTTCTCGCTGAATTCTCATCTAAACTGAAATTACTTCCACATGAAAAGTTGAAAAGTTTTTCGTTTAATTTTCATAATGCGTTTATTCATTTGTCTATTTTTTCGTTTTCAGGCGAATGATATTCGTATTTAATATTCATGTAAACATATATCAAACAAAAGTACGCTTACTCTACGTTCTACGTGGAATATTTATAAAGTTGGTAAAGAAAACTAGTAGAAGTCTACATACGAAGATGTTGATCGAGATTATTTCTGCTTTACATTTTTCAACATCTTGCTTTTTAAATTACCAATTTAAGCGAGTTATTAATTCTTTATAATGTTATGAAAAAATTGTAGGTATCTCCTGTAATATTGGGATTAGGCAAAAACTTAAACTTTTTTTGTCTGTTATGTTTTATACGCTATGTAAAATGAATTGCAAGCATTCGAATTTTGTCCAAGTGTGAATTTTAAAGAAACTGCCATTTTTAATTTTTCAAATGGTTGTAGCTCCTTCAATTTTGGAGTTAGGCAAAATGTGTACAGGATTCATTTGGTAGAATATGAGTAGTTCTATCGAAAAGGTCTCTGACAAATTTTGTTCAACTTGAAAATTGAGAGAGTTATGAAGCCTACAAATTTTCAAATTACCGCAGCTCCTTCAAATTTCAATTTGGGCAAGACATGAATATATAAATCATTTTGTAAAGCTTGAAAAGTTCTACAAAAAATTATGAAAGTTTCATCATTTTATATTATCACGCCAAGGAGCTACGACATTTAGAAGAAAACACCGTTTTGTAGAAGATTATAACTTCATCCCTTCAAATTTTTGGTTCAACAAACAATCATACATTTGAGTGATTTAGGTAGCAGCACCACTGATTTGAAGGCAGGGCAATGCTATCAAAATACCCTGAATGGTACAATATTTTTCCTACATCCGGATAGAAGTTGATTTAAGTTGATAATCTATTCGTCAATTAGGTATCAAAATTATCAAATTGTATCTAAAAATGATTAGCCAGATTATAGTATTTTAACACATCTACCAATTTTATGAACGATAAATTCTCCTTTAACTCGTTAAATAGGCAACCCATCACAAGTACAAATTGGTATATTTGCCTAACCTTTAAATTGAAAGGGAAAATTTAGACTCATTAGAAAAAAATTTCTATCTTGTTCAATGTTCATCATTTTCGATTTTATTTACAAAATTTAAACCATGATAAGCAAAAAATATCGATTTGCACCATTGAAAAAAGCATTTACTTATTCTAGTTTTTTTTCATGCAAGAGTTTTTTGAGTTAGTTGTTAAGGGAACCCCAATAGCTAATAAATGATTTAAAAAAGTACAAACAACTTTCATTTCTTCAATTTTATTGAAATTTCTGAAATTTTTTTATAATAACCTACCATTGTTATGAACTTTATTCGTGTGAAAAAAGTTTATTTTTTAATAACGCAACCCCCAGCTTTTCATCTTACTCAAATCAAAAGTTATACGTATTCAATTTCAAGAAAAACATCTTTAAAAAATCACTTTTCTTCTCAAAAAACTCTTTCGTGAAAAAAAACTTTAACGCAGCAAACGTCTTAAAAACTGATTTTCTCATTATCAATTTCATACTAATTCCATAGTGAGAGTGAGTAGTGAAGTTGGGAGTGGAGCTTGAAAAAAAAGGAGTGAGAGTATTTCAACCACTACTCTTGCAACACTGATTTCATCTCTTCAGAACATGGATGGAAAACTGAAATAATTTCAGTTTCAATTTTACTTTTCACTTTTCAATTTCAGCTTTCAGTTTTAGTTTTAGTTTTGAGCATTTCTGTTTCATTTTTCAGTTTCTGTTGGATTTTTCAGTTTTAGTTTTAGTTTCAGCATTGAAAAATCATTTCAGTTTCCAGTTTTATCAGTTTCAGTTTTATTTCACTTTTCACTTTTCCGACCCTGACCAAAACATGACGTTGAAACGAAACAAGGATTGACTAAAGGATTAACATTCAGAATAATAATAAAAAAAACTGAAATTGAAACCAATAATTTTTTCAGTTTCAATTTCCAGTTTTCAGTTTCAGTTTTCACTTTTCAGTTACAGTTTTAGTTTCAGTCTCGAAAAATCATTCAAGTTTTCAGTTTTATTGGTTTCAGTTTCAGTTTCGCGTTTCCAGTTTTCCATCTCTGCTTTAGAAATAAAAAAAAATTCCAGGGATGAAAAACTGAAATAATTTCAGTTTCGGTTTTCAATTTTCAGTTTTGGGGGTTTCAGTTTCACTTTTCAGTTTTCAGTTTCAGTTTTGAGCATTTCAGTTTCACTTTTCAGTTTCAGTTTTGGGTTTTCATTTTCAGTTTTAGTTTCTTCAGTCTCGAAAAATCATTTCAGTTTTCAGTTTTTTCGGTTTCAGTTCTATTTCGTTTCTCACTTTTCCATCCCTGATCAAACGTTACGTTGAAACGAAACAAGAATTAGCATTTAGGATAGTAAAAAAAAACTGAAACTGAAACATATAATTTTTCCAATTTCAATTTCCAGTTTCCAGTTTCAGTTTTTGACTCTTCAGTCAACAGTTTTGGATTTTTCAGTTTCAGTTTTCAGTTTTCAGTTTCAGTTTTGGATTTTTCAGTTTTAGTTTTAGTTTCAGTTTCGAAAAATCATTTCAGTTTTCAGTTCTCATTTTTTCACTTCCAGTTTCTAGTTTTCAGTTTCCAGTTTGTAGTTTGTAGTTTTCAAGTTCTAGTTCCAGTTTTCAGTTTTCAGTTTCCAATTTTTTAGTTCCAGTTCTAGTTTTCAGTTTTCAGTTTCCAGTTTTTTTTATTTTTTCACTATATTTACGCTTCTAGCTTTCAACATCCATCACGTATTTTATATTTTTGATTGAACAATACAAACAAAACTGAAACTAAAATGAATTTCAGTTCCAGTTAAAGTTTGCAGTTTTCAGTTTTCAAGTTCCAGTTCCAGGTTCAGTTTCAGTTTTTTCATTAAAGTTCCAGTTATTTTCAATTTCAGTTTTCCATGCCTGATTTCTTCATAAGAATACCTAACACTAGAAATTTCTTCAATATAATAATATGATGAAAATGATGAAATGGAAGTTGAGAAAAATACATCGATGAAAATTATTTTTATAACATGACTGCAGGAGGAAATACTTGGTTCCAAAAACTTATTTCATTCAACTTATAAGCAGTGAAATTTCCATGCTGAACGTTTATTTAGCCAGACCTACCTGATGCTTTACATAAATCACGGAATCAACTTGGAACCGCGTCATAATCCAGGCAATTAAACTTATTTCAAACTCGACTTATCATTGTTATTATGAGAGGGATTTTTTTTCAGGTAGGTAGGTGCTAGATACCGATAAAAGGTTACTTAAACGTGGAAAGTGCTTTGGAATGATAAAAGCTGCGACACTCTCTAAATTAACCCCACTTTATCGCATTAACACAATTAATATGTTTCATGTGCTGTGGTAAAAAATGGCAAAATTGATGGGGTTGTAACATTTTCACATATGTATATCATATTCTACAAATGTACGTTGATATGTATACTTCTTTCTGTACGTGTACGTGCTTCGAAAATCTCAAGTCATTGTTGGTAAGTCTAATGTAAATGCGAAGTAAGCATATCATACACCTACACCTGTATTACATTTTCAGTGTAATAGATAAGAATAAACAGCATTTGTGAAATCATTAGCTAGCTAGATAAATACGTTCGTACATGTAACGAAACGATAATAAAACAGAGCTTTTACGTTTTTCACCTAACAGCTCGCACATCTCAAGCAACTGCAACCAAATTCGAAGTCATCTTTTCACGCATCGATTGCTTAACGCAACGTACGCCATTTTGTAAAGCCGCTGGTAATTCAAATAATTGAACTGGATTCTCATCATCGAGGACATAATACGTACGTGCGAAAGAACACCGATGGCGAAAAGTTTTTCGCATTACATAAAAATTTCCAAAGCCATTAAAGTAAAACGGAAAACATGAAGAAAATAAATTTGAAAAAGGATGTTTGAACAATTCGGGAAACAAGTGGTCAGTCAAACATACACAATACACACAACACAACAGTGCAACGACGAATGAAAATAAAAACACAGATAATTTAAACGAGCAAACTTCCGGCAATAAATTTTCCAAAACGGGTACAACATGTTGCCAACAAAATCTTATCACACTACACTTTCTCAAAGTGTACGTTTAGTCAAAAAGACTAGTCATTTAACATAAACGATGTACGCATATATTTTCACGCTTCTACGAATTAAAGACCGCAGAGAGGAAAACTTTGGGTCGTGAAATTTTCCATACCTTTTTCACGGGACGTGGCGTTGGGTATGGTGGTAGCTTCAAGTCTCAAAAGTGATCATTCAATTTTTTTTCTACCACCGAGCACGTATAATGTTAAGGAAAGATTACTTGGCGAAATTACTCGCTAAAACTTGAATATAATTTCTGGAAATCCATTCATATTCAACTCTCTATCGCCAAGTTAACCATACGACGTAGACCGAATGCGAGAAAAGTTTTTAAATCAAGTTACCTTACGTAATGAAATAAATCAAAAAGATGGATTTTTTCAAAAGAATAATCATAACGAATTTGTAAGAAAACAACACTTATTTACGATTAATAAAATTTCCATCGAGTCGAATACGCCGATATTCAAATGATTTAACTTAACCCGAATGAAAATGGAAAAAAGAAAACATTCGAATAAAAGATGTGGCCTGAATTGCGGGAATTTTTGAATTTCATTCGAACTACTGAGGCGGCGAATTTATTTAATTTACTTTCAACAATATGACAAATCAAATCGCAGGTATTCAAGCACTGGAAAAAATTTTTTTAACGATTCAACCCTGCGAAAATATTCTCTTAAAATTTTCATTTCGTTTAACCATTGTTTCCCTAGTCGACGAGACTTTAATGTAAGCTAAATAAATATGGGATCGAACACGAGGAAAAATTCAATTTCCTGAAGAAAAAAATACTAGTTATTCTTTTTCCGCAGCTTTGAAAATCGAAATTTTTTGTTCACACTTTTTCTCTCTCTCTCTTTTCCGCTCTTTCGCTTCGCTGTCTACTCACACACGTCAATCTGTATGTATTTTCTTACAGTGGTTGTGCCCTTGCAAGTATATACCTGCACAGGTATGAACGTTAGGTATGTTTTAGCTCAATCTCAAAATCATTTCCCTTTGGTTACGATACAGCTTGCACGTTTAATCATTTGGGTTTTCTTCGTTTCTATATGTACCTCATATCGATGTCGGTAAAGTGTTTCTGTTCAAATAAAAACTTGATTTTGGTGTTCAAAGCACAGATTTTTCGTCACGTTAGAGTAAAAAAATATACGCTACGTACTCCAGCTATACAACTTGGTTGGAAATATATTCTAATATTAACTCTTATCGCTTTTGCGGTTCATTTTGTGCTCAAGTATGTGGGTATTTCTACGAGTTGCCAATAAATACAACGTACAGAGACTAGAGGTAAGATCGAACAAAATGAACGGGTTCGAAAATTATACGGTGAATAAATATTTGCAAGATAAGGAAATTTCATTCTAAGTAATTCAAATTCTAACAACTTACACGATAAATGTACGAATAGTTGGAAAATTTCTTATACTACCTTAAATTTTCACCAACCATGAATTAATTTCCAACGAATACCGCGAAAATTGAAGAATCAAACAAAAACTACAGTCAACTGATTAACCCGGGATAATTTGAATAACTTGTATTCGAACAACAATTTAAAACACAAGAGAAGTTTAGTTTTTAGAGTCATTTTACGTTATTTCGAAACATTACCGAAGCACATAATAAACACAACAGTTTTACAAGTTGAAAAACAAACTAAACGAAATTCATTGCTTCGAGAATACAAATATTATGTACTTACGAGTAACGAATAAGTAATTGATCGAATGCAACACGCGAAAAATTAATCACAATCTAGCAATGTCACAATTTACGTCTTAATTAATTAATTTTGAAATGCCATTTTACAGAATTGTAAATTATTTGTTACATTGTGTGTTACAAATAAAACGATCAAAATGAAACTGATTTCGTGATCTGATAATGCTTCCTAGCCTCGTAATGTAAACAAAATATGGCGTCCAATGTTATGTGGCGCTGATTCCAAGAAACTATTACTTATTGACGAGTGATTGGTTGATCGCCACTGAGTCGTGAGTCGCTGACTAAAATTTTTGAATTTATAATTGTTTTTTTCAGAGTTGGCACAGAGAAAACAATATTGGTTATTCTCAATTCTCATTCATTCAGATTTCAGAATTCGCTCATCGAGCACCAGGGCTGGGAAACTGAAATCATATCAGTTTCAGTTTCGGTTTTCAGTTTCAGTTTTTTGTCATTTCAGTTACAGTTACAGTTTTCAGTTTCAGTTTTTTGTCATTTCAGTTTCAGTTACAATTTTCAGTTTCAGTTTTTTGTCATTTCAGTTT
>FIZU01018124.1:0-28196 GCA_900064475.1 Pseudococcus longispinus | reverse complement strand
TCATTCAAACTCAGATTTTTCCGCAATATTTTTTAATTCTTACCTCATTTAGCATGAATTTCTGCACTTGTGGATAAAATGATACCCTGTAATGGAACCTCGAAAATTCGGTTCTGCCCGCAACACATGTGGTGCGGGCAACTTATTTTTTCTTTGGTGTGAAATGTGAAATATAGGAATTTCAGAAAAACGTGGATTCGGTATGCGAAACTGTTTTCTGTTCTTCTCTTCTCTTCTTTTCCTTTCCAAGATGAGTCAATTGTCAGAATTAGGGTAATGGAATAAACTTTGGAAAAGTACTTTTTAATTGTTCGTAATTATTTTAAGTAATTTAGTTCTTGGAAAATAAGCTTTATCTTTGGTCTTGATAATTTCTAATTAAACGTATAATAGGTTTTGTTAGTATTCCTTTCTGATTCTTCGAAATATATTTCCATAGCAGGACTTGATTTAAACATTTTTTAATGATGATAAACGTGATAATTTTGGTTTTGAATAAAGTCAGTTTCAAAGAAGATGGAAAATTGAAAATTTTTGTACCTATAGCAAATCAAGCAAATTGACCTTAGAACGTGAAAATTGGTGAAAATAAAATTTTGAAATATTTTTACGTAAGAAATTTTCCGATACCTACCTGTTTCATTTTTTCCAAACTTTTCATAATTTTCTAAGTAAGGTTTTCAATAACCAAATGAAGATGGATGGAGGGAATTGGAAGTTGAAATATTCCTCTAAAAAGATGAAAGATAGGAGGAAAATTAGGAAATGAAAAGAGTTCTCTTTTTTGAGGAAATTTTTTTTAAATTGTAATATTTTTTTGGTTTTTAAGAAGTCATATTGTGCACATTTTACAATATGTAGGTACCTACCTATAATATACTCTCAACAAAAATTGTTTGAATCGTGAAATTTTTCCATTTCCCACTTTTTTCAAATTTAATTTGTTTTATTTGTAAAATTTATTTCTACGATGACATTTCAAAAGATAAAAAATCAAGGTCGATCTTTAAGAGGAAAAGCTTTAAAATCATGGAAATGGCTTTGGGGATTGTTATTGATTTTTGTCAAAGTGTGACTGAGTAATTATGGAGAATTATCGAATATGATATATACAGGGCGTTTCGGGAAACGTGAACAAAAAACTTAATTGCACCGGATGCCTATCTTAATTTTGAAGGGGAAGTTATGTACCAAAATTTCAAAATTGCTTCTAAACAATAGGTAAATGAAACCGGTTTAACTTCTCATAAACAATTATGTGAAAAATTTGCCTATCCTTGAAAACGAAGGGGCTGATTTCCGAAATTTAATGGTTCGTAACGCCTTCATTTTCAAAGATGAACAAATTTTTTACCTGACTTTTTTTGTTCCTCTCAAAAAGTTTCACATGTTTCATGTGTTTTCTTGATGCAATTTTGCAATTTTCAGCATTGGCGAAAAACTGGAACTGAAAACTAAACAAAACTGGAACGAAACTGATAATCTGGAACTGAAACTAAAATGCCAAAACTGAAAACCAGAAAGCTGGAATTAAAATTGAAACTTTTTTTCAGTTCCAGTTTTAATTTTTTCAGTTCTGGATTTTTTTTATTTTCTTAATTCTTCCTCTTTTGAACTTTTACTTTTGAATTTTCATTCAATTTTATCAATAAATTACAATTCTAAGAGCAGGGGTGGAAAACTGGAACTGGAACTGAAATGTTTTTTCGGTATCCGCAGTTTCAGTTTTCACTTTTTCAAATGTTCGATATTTTTTTCTGATTTTCTCATGGCATCGTATTTATTGGTAAAAAAAATGAAAAACGACTTGAAATTTAAAAATTAAAATAACATCTGCTTTCTAGTGTCAATTTTGACTTTCAAATTGAATTTTTTTGAAATTTTGAAAAAAAAATGAAAACCCGAAAACTGGAGCTGGAACTAGAACTGAAAACCGAAATTGATACTGAAATACTTCGGGAACTGGAACTAAAAAGAAGAAAACTGAAAACTGAAATGTGGAATTGGAACTTTAATGATTTCAGTTTTCCAGCCCTATATAGTCAGTTAAGTAAATCCGGTATTAGGTACCTAATTAATTTTTGTTGAAATGTCCAATTCGAAGGGGAATAAAAATGAACATTTTCTTTTTAATGTTGAAATATGATATTTTGATTTTTTGAGAGAAAAATAAAAATAGTGGATTGGAATTTTAAAAATTTTCAAATCATGAAAATTTCAATTGTAAAAAATATACTTATCACAATTTTATCAGGAAAGAATCGAATTTGACATTATTAAAAGTTTTCGATTCAGAGAGATGTTTCCCTATTCAAAACACGATCTTTTTCACTTTTTCAACTCATTTAATAATATTTTTCAACATTTTTTTTAAAAAGTCGTCTTTTTCATCACTTTTACAAATCCTTCTAATTTGAATCCTTTCAATTTTTCTTACTAAATATACAATTTTTTCCCGCTACTTTCTTTTAGAAAAATATTTTAATTAAAAAAATTGCTAATTTTTACACTAAATCTAGGTTCATATAAAGTCTTGACAGTTGGCTTACACGATTTTTGTACAGACATTTAACAAAAAAATTTGACTTTCTATATAGGAAAAGGTCCCATTTTGACATATTTGGCCAGTGGCCATCCCATGAAAAGTGGGACATTGTTCTCGATTTTTTTTTCAAAATCGTTTTGCAAATTTCGGAGAAAACGCGATTAAAAAATTTTCAAAATTAATTTCTCAAATGTTGGTAACTCTTATTCCAAAATAAATAATCCTCGAATTTTCTTACAGAGTTCATTTCATAGTTAGACACAATGCCGGGGCGGGGGGTAAGGGGTTCATTGGCTGCAAGACCACCACTAAATTACTCAAAAATTTTAAAATTATGAAATCACCTTTCTCAATATAGTAAAAAATTAAATGAAAAAATATGTATATATTTTTTACTTTAGGTATCAAAAAAAATTTCAAGAGACCTTCATTAATCATTTAGCCCCAGGGTTGAAAAAATTCAAATAGTGTCCAGCGTCGGCCTAGCATGAAAAAAGTTGGTCGGCGCACAGTCACGTAAGAAATCATTTCTATTGAAATTTAAAAAAAATCGAAAACATGAATTGACGAAAATATTAGTGCTGGAAGGACCAAAATTGTATGCAACTTTGGATGGGTATTATTTTTTTGGTCACTCAATGGTTAGTAGCGTAGTCAGACAGTGATTTAAGGAATGAGAATTTTTTTTTAAATAAGTAAAATAATTAAAATTGAACTCGAGTGAAAATTTTTGTAAAAAAAACATCCAAAAGCTAAAATTTCATTACGTTTACTTTTTTTACTTCTTCATTTTTTTCATTCAATGGGTCCAAATTCTCTGTTTTAAGGGGTCCAAATTCCCCAAAATGAAACCAGTCGCCCGGTTCAGGCCGACGCTGATGGTCACAGTTCGGTATACTTTTTGTAACATTTAGTTTATGATTTTTTGAACAGAAAACTTATTTGAAATTAAAATAAGTGAAACAAAACAGATATTTTAATTTTGCACATCAACAGTACAAATAAAAAGGCTACAAATAATTAACAAATTAATCACATGGTTACGATTACAACCTGAGTCCTGAGATTATAAATCTAATAAGAATCATTATCACAAATAAACCCATAAATGCAGGAAAAAAGCTCAAAATGCACAGATAATTCGTTTCAGAACGACTCGTCGAATTTTTCATTACTTCGGAATTTTGACTCGATCCATATTTCCAAATCATCTTTTCTTTTTTCCATCTTCCAGAATTATTTCTTTAGTCGACTAAACGACTCTGAAACAAATAAAAAAACCAAATTAAGTTCATTTCGCATCGAAAAATTCTACCCGCAATGATAAAGAAAATCAGTAGGATAAAAATCGTGGTAAAATTTCGTCGTAGAATTGGCCTTGCATTAAAATGCTGCCTTTTTCGGTATTTAATATTCGGTACGCGGTTCATTTCATCCACACAGCCTTTTACATAAGTCAACGTACTATCTGAGCCAGCAGCAGCCAACCGGGGAGATTTAATATTAAGAAAGGAAAAAGTCGACATGGACGTTAGGCGCGCCACTATTACGCCATAAAAACTCGGCCGAAAAATAAAGGGATCAAAAAGGCCAACATTTGAATGCGATAAAAAAGCCGGCGAAATTGGCAAAATATACGCCGGGTTAAAGTTATTATCAAAATTAACCGACTTAATGGCTGGCGAAAGATCATTTCAAAATGCATTAATCAAATTCCGCTGCTCCAACTTGTGCGAGCCTCCGTTCGCCAAAAAGCACCGAACTCGGATAGTAAAAATATTCGCACGATTTATAACTACAGGTGGTCGAAAAGAAAAAGCTCGGTATAAAAAAAGTACTATACGAGTAAGTTTAATGGAAATGATAAAATCGAGCTGCGTCGTCACGACGATGACAAGGTATGGTCGTTTTGTCTGAAAAATTCTGACTTCGTGACTCGGCGAGCAGCTTTATTGGTACAGTTGAAAATTTCGTTTTATGAAAAAATGTCGCCGCTTTTCTACCCTTCTGTGGGCGTTCGGTATTCGGTTTTGGTAACTTGGTTGAAATTTATCGCGAACCCTCAGCCATGCCGAATTGCGGCGAAAGTTTATTTGATTTTTTGGCTTCGAATATCGTCGTCGGCAAATTAACGAACCGAGCGTTTGAGATTTCGCGTTAATTAATTTTTAATAAAGAGAAGGGCTAATTTCCATTTCCATTTTGTTCCATTCGCCCTCGCTCGTATCGCTAAATACGAATTCTCGCTTTCTCTTCGGTCTATTATCAGCATTTTTATTCTTTCCAACGATACAGGAAACAAAGTGCTACTTCGACTTATATAAAAATGTAAAGATTACGAGGTTTTTTTTCTCCAACGTGCTCGGTGCTCGCTCGTGCATGAGTTTTCACGTTTCGCTCGTATTTAATAACGAAAAGCTGATTTTGTACTTCAACCGAGAACCGAGTGCCCATCACGCCGCATGAAGTGTGAAAACGAAACGAGCAAATTATAATTTACTAAAAACGTCATCGCCAGAGAACCCCAAGTTGTGAAATAGTCTTGAAAAACATTTTTTTTAATGGTTCATCCCTCGTTGAAACACACCGCATCGTCGATTGGGTATTTTTAACGAGCTTACCTGTCCAAACCGTGTGGGCTGGTGTTGAGGTCAAGTCGTGTTTGGGCCTATTTAAGGAGCAAAATCGTGTAATTTAAAAAAAAATCAATTTTCAAATTTTACTAGTTCTTTGTTTCGTAAACTTTCGCACGACGAATGAAATTTCTGAAAATTTGGGCTGGAGACTTTTACTTGAAATTATCGAGAAAGTCAGGTACCTTGGTTGGGTGTGGAAAGTGGAGGAGAGTATTCGAAGTAGACGAAAGTTGTTTCAAGGACATGCGAAGTGGAGCATAGCTTTTCAAAAATGCAGGAAAATTGTTTAAATTGACGTAGAACACCTTTTACGATGTCTACCAAACACGAAAATCACGAAATGACGAAAAAAACACGAAATTTTGACAATTTGTAGTAAGTTATGTTGTAAATTTTTTTTTTTTAAATGATAAAGAATTGATTAAATTTTGAAGCTTTTTTTCGATAACATTCATTCAATTTTTCGTTCGCATGAAAATAGTTGGAAAAATGGTCTAAGTGATATTCGATATATCATCTGAAGGGGGGAGAATATTGGTAACACCCAAGGAAATATGTTCCAATTGGATGAAATTTTTTTTTAAATAGCTCAAAAAACGAAAAAAAAAAGATTTTTTATTTTTTGCAATTTAGACACTATGCAGCTGAAAGTGAACGTAAAATATTAGTGCAAAATGCGAAATGAATTCAAGATGAAATTGATGCTTAGGCGTAGACTCCAGTTAGACAAAAATGGAAAGTTCTGTCCCGAAAATGCCTATTTTCAAAATTTAAGGGGATACGAATAATCGAATTTTAGTATACAACGAATTTATTTCCAAATTTTTCCATTTTAGAATTCAATTACATATTTGAAAAATTTGGAGGTCTGATGAAAAATTCGTTAGTGCTTTTTGCCTATACTTTCCTTTGAAGCAAATGAATTCAATTTAAAATTGTCATCTAACATCTACATCGTTATAGGATTTTTCAAGGTCTTCAAACTTTATTTGACGTGAATGTAAAATTCTGTGAAAATGTTAAGTTAGGTTTGGAAAATATCCGTACGTAATTACTTTGGCTAAAGCTCTTTCTATTTGAAAAATAGATTGCGTGCTCGTATCTTCTCGAATTCTACAGAAGCCACGTCAATGAACAGAGCATTGGCAAATTCAAAGTGGTGGCTTATAGCGTTTGCTTTTAAGTTTTCTTGTGCGAGAAATCGTTTTTTCTCGGGTTGAAAAAATCAAGGAACTTTTTGGGGTTATTTTAAACTCAATAGTCGAAATTGAAAGGATCTGCTTACCATTGAGTGCAGAGTGATACCAAAATTGAAAATTTTATTTTTTTGAGCTTGAAAATCCATTTCTAAGGATAGTTTACTAAAAACCCATAAGTGGTTTAGAGAGGGGTTGGCTGACTCAAAATGTTATCAAAACATGCAATTCAGTATCAAACTAACAATTCTATAAAATTTGAATCGATCCCCATCATCTTTGGGAACACTTGTTTTTTATTTGATTTTCGAGAATCGAAGATCATAGTTAATAAATTTGACCCGACAATTCTGCGGTATTTCTGTAATATGTAGGTACATCAAAATTTTTTGATACGATAACTGTCGTAATCATTGATAGAATAAAAAGGAGTTAGTTTTATGATTTCTTATTATTACATTTAAAATTTTTTTGCCTAATTATGTTTTTTAATTTTGTTTCAGGTAAGCGTTTCATGTTCTTGGTTGATATAATCGTTCATGAGTCGTAAGTAAAAAAAATTACCATTATGACTATGTTTACAGTGATTCTTAAAGTTTTTCAATTTGCTTTATAAAAATACTTGGATATTTCAACAGAATGCTGAATGAAAACTCGTTCAACTTCATTTTATGAATCAAGGCTTTCAATAGGTCTCGTTTTATAGATTCAAAACTTTTGCAATGTCTGTCTATTTAACTACATACATACTTGCTTTTGATAAGGAACAATATTGCAAAACTGGGATTTTTTTAAAGTAAAATTTTGAAATGTTGGTGTAGAAAATTAGCTTTTCTGACGCAGTTACTGCGAATGAGGTTTTTTTTTATTGTTGTAGCTCAAAAAAAAAGACATTTTAATGCCTGACTTAATATCTTTGAAAAAGTTTAATGTTGGTTATTTCCCATCAAACCTTGTTTCTTTTTGAGGACTGAGGCCAAAATACTTCCAAACGCGGTTTTATGAATATCAAAAATTATCTCAGAGCTTTTTTCCTATTTTTTTTTTTTGAAAAAACGGTTTCCACTTTTTTTGAATAAATCACTCAAATTTTTTAACTTTTTTTCTATTTTAACATTCAGATAAATTTGGCTTGATAGGTAATAAGGACAACTGTTTAGCAGAGGATATACTTTTACTATGAGTAATTCCGCGAATTTCACGAAATTTCGTCAGTAAATTCCACAACGATGACTTTAGACATTTTATCAGATATAGGCTAAGACTTTTTGGACCTGGAAAATTTTATGGATTATGCTGACTTTCATCCATTTTGTCAGACTTTAGGCTTTTTGGACTTGAAAAATGCCAGAAATTAAATTTTTTTGAACTTCGTAAAATTTTGTGAGGGGGCAGCTGACTTGTTGAACTTGAAAAAATTTAGATTCGATGGATTTTCGACGTTGTGTCAGACATTATACTCTCTGGACTTGGAAGAAAATTTTCTAGATTTCAAACGAATTTTCGAACAGAAACTTCAGAGATTCCACTGACTTTTAGGCATTTTGTTAGACAAGCTTCAACCTATTTTTTCCCCTGGTTGAAATTGGAAAATTTTATAGATTCTGATTTTTTGACGTTTTGTCGAAAATTATTTTTGAACTTAAGTTTTTTTTGAAATTTCAAACGACTTTTCGGACTTGAAAAAATTTAGAATTCACATTAACCTTTATAATATTTTTTCAAACAGTTTTCAAACTTTTCGAAATTGAAAACTTCGAACATCTTGTCAAATATTCGACTTGACTTTTTGGGCTTCAATTTTTTTTTTTGAGATTTCAAACAACTTGTTGCAGTTGGTAAAAAAAAAATCAAAAATTATGCTGACTTTTAGACATTGTATAACACAGAAATTGTATTGGATCAATCTGAAAATCAGTCACGAAATACTCCGACTATGACTTTTGGACATTTTGTCAGACGACTTCACCTGACTTTTTGTTGGACTTGTAAAATTTTTGAGTTCGAACAATTTTTTTGGCTTGAAAAAAAACAGAAATCAAGGTGACTTTTAGATATTTCGTCAGACAAAAATTGTATTGCATCATTCTGACTTTTTGGACTTGGAAAATTTTAGAGACTCTTGACTTTTCATTTTTTCCCCCTTGGAACGAGTAAAAGCATATCTATGTTTAATACTTTCGTAGTTCAAAAGTTGGGCAAACATATCTATTGCGATTCTGTATGTGTTGCATAGCTGGTGCATGGAAGACTGTACTTCTACCTTGAAACACCCTGTACAGATATCGATGATTTCAACGCCAAAAAAATAACGCCTAAATTACAATGAATTTAGATTTGAAAATACATTGATTTCGTGATAATTAAAAAAAGAACCGGAGATAAATTTTCATTCCAAGCATTAAATTAAATTTTATGAGAAAAGTGTAGGCGTAGAAATTTCATTAACAGCCCAAAGGTAAATAAATTTCCCAAATTACCCGACCATCTTACCCCCTTCTCCCCTCAACTTATGCAATCTCGAATCTAAATACTTGAAAAATATCCAAGTAAATGAGGATTCAAGCTGTTAAACTGGAAACTTTACCAAAACTACATCACACGTGAATCCCACCGACAAAAATTTCGCTTAGGTAATCAACTCGTAACGCCAACGCAACGTTTCCATGTCGACTACGAAAGTTAGCTCTGACCTGGTTGTACAGTTTTACAGTCACATGTCTGGTGGAAATTTGTGTATAGATTTGACGACCTTTCCTCATCGTATGGTACACCAGCAGCTGTACATCTGTTACGTGTAAAATTTTCCGTCAAAGTGTGCCACTCACACCCGAACCATTAACCACACCCGGTAATTTACGCCGATCACAGTTTTAATATAAAAATTCGCAAATTAGATACGGCGAACCATGATTTTTAAATCATAACCAATTTTTATTCCTAACTTGTTTATAAAATATGTACCATATCCGAGTTTTTAGCCGGTTTGACCAAAGGTCTAATGGAATTGAATTTTTTATCGATCGTCGGTAGGTTCGATACACGTCGTGTACGTTTTATGTATTTTTTATGACGCTTCTGACTGATACATCAGCTTGTACGTGAGCTCGTTCGGCCAAAGCAAATGATTCTTTCGAACGTGTGAGCTCTGCTCGTTCATATCGTCAAATTTATCTCGAACAAAAGAACTCGCCGGATTGTTGGGGTTCTTTAAAATGGGGAGAAGAAAACCAACCCGGTGAAATTTATCGTCCGAGAGTTTAGTCCTAATCTCTAGTAAATGCTGAAACGTTGCAAAATTAAAAATTTATTTACACCGTAATTCTTCTTCTTTTTTTTTCATTTTTGAAAAAAAAAGGGGGCGTTTGAAATACTTGGTAAAATACTCTTAAGAAATTAAGGAAATACGATTTCTGGCGTTTATTTTAATGAAAAAAAAAAATATTATAGAGACCGAATATTTCGCTCGAAATGTTCTAATCTATGCCAAAAAAGTTTTGAAAAAAGAAACGCCTTTTTCAATGCGTATTTCTTCCCCTTGTTCAATTACCAACTAAATATAAGCAAAATGTATTGTTTTAAAATTTTTCGCCCCGGTTTTTAAATTACCTACCATTGCGAATTATTGCTCCAAACACCAAAGCATAATAAGACTTTTGTGAAAGTTTCTTCTTTGGCGAATTCATTTCGAAACGCCAATGGGTCGGAATTTTCAACAAAAGAATGCTCAGCTTTCAAAGTTGCAAATTGAGTGCGAAGTATTCGAGTGTGCGAATTCAATTTCCAGTATTAGAATTTGAAACTAGGGAAAGGGGAGTATTTTAATGTTAAGACTTTTTACGATGCTGCAAATCGATAGATATCAAACTAAAAGTTTTTAATGGCGTTTTGTATTGCAGAATTCGTAATTAGGGAATCCTAAAATTTCATTTGCTCAGAAATATGTAATTTTACTTATAGTCCAAGAGCTGAATCTGACGAAAAATGGACGAGAGGGTTTAAATCTGGGACCGGTCTCAAAAGTTAGTATAGATAGCCCATTATTCAAAACCAGAAGTCTGCCGATCTGATATTGCAGCTTTCAAGCATAGCCAAAAACTCAAAGTTCACAAATTTTCATGAACTTTGAGATGGAAAGGTTGAAAGGTGAAATTGGTGTCTACTTGAAGGATTTTTTTCGCTGAATTGGAATATAGCAGTTTGTCAACCCCCAGGTGCTGTCAAAGGGGTGCCAGACTGGGTCAAAGGGGGTAAAATTCGTAAAAAATCGGGTATATTTGCTTTATAACTTACTTGAAAAAAAGTTGATCATTAAAAATGACTTTTTTTTATGTAATTTTTTATGCTGAGTCCAAATATAATTGTCTGCCAAACTCCAAGTGCCGCTAAGGGGGTGACAGACTTGGTCAGCTGCCAGATTTTGCACATTTATTCGCGATTTTCCCCCTTCTACTGATTTCGATTTTGCTCAATCATTTTCTACGACTTTTTCCCACAGGGTAGGTAAGGGAATCACCAATATTTCTAAACACATATAGGAACGACGTTTTTCAATCTATCTCGCGCGAATTTTTTACTGTTTTACGATGACCAATATTTTATTCACAACCTGGAGGGGAGAGGGTCGAAGAAAGAGATTAATTTCTGGTTAAAGTACCAAATTTTTAAATTTCATATTGCGGTATTGGTAAAACTTCAGACTCAATCTGCCAATGCAGCTTTAAAACCCGTTAAAAAGAGGTTCAAACATATCTATTTGTGAAAAATTCTGAAAATTGCAAGTTGGATTTTCCACCAAAAGCTTAAATTTCAAAAATACTCAAAAATCCAGGACTATTTATTTAAAAAATTTAAAATAAGCAGTGGAATATCTTTCATATTATTTCGGTAGATAGTATAACTAATGATTTTTTGTAGTAGGATTTTAGAACCCTGATGGTCTATGATTTCAATAGCATGGGTCTGTGGCCGTGGGTGCTGAGTACTCATCCACGGTTTTCGAAATGTAAAATTGCACGAGCTCTAGGAGAGTTATGAAGGGGGAATTTTGGTCAAAGGTTAAAAAATTTGGATGATGCGTAAAGGTATTAATAGCTTAGGCTATGCCAGACAAAATGGTGAAAAAATATTGGCAGAATGCCAGACGATCGATCCTCTCGAAAAATATAGGAATACAATACGACTGGAAAAAGATGTCAAGGCAAACCTACGAAGAAGCTGATGGTCGCATTGGCCATTCATCAACCCTTCCTCCCAAAACCAGACATGCTGAATAGCTTCTTGATGAAAAGCTCAATAATGAAATTTTTGAACTTATTGACTTACTTTTTTACGCAAACCCTCCAACGCAACGCCCCCTCACTTTCCTTCTTGAATTTTGAAAAAATGAAAAAATCGAGTGACATATGGATTGTTTGGGTTTGAAAAAATATGTTGATCCAAAAATCGACTCAGTTTTCTCATACTGCCCCTCGGTTAAGGTGGACTTATTTATACCTGATGAAATTTTTTTTCTGATTTGTTTTCTCCCACCCCCAAAGTTGTTCCTTTTCATGAGAAAATAATTCTATATTTTTTTGATTTTTTCAAAATGGAAAAAAAAGGTTGCCAAATCTCCTCAATTTCTTCCTTCCCCTTCAAATATTCCCCATTTCATCGAAAATGACCTTCAAATTTCCATTATGCCCTCCAACAAGAAAATAAGCGGCTCCTTGAGTGGGCTAAAATTTGAACCCCTCAAACTCTCATTTTCATCTCTCAGGAAGCTGGAATGAAAATTTTAGCAGTTATTTTCGATCAGAGGGAATACTAGAAAGGTATGAAATAAAAAAGTCAAAATTAAAAAATTTTTCTCGATTTTTCTTTTTTCAAATTTTTTTGAAAATTGGAGGTCTTTTGGCACCACTTTTTTTCAATTTCGGAAAAATCAAAAAATAGGGAATTATTTTTGCAAGGGAAGGAACAACTTGGGGGGAGGGGGCAAAAAAATTCGAAAGTTGAAAATATGGGCCGTCTTACCCTCAGTGCCCCCATAACCCCTAGGTTTTGAAAAAAAAATCGAAAAAGCTATACAGTATACAACATAGTTAATTATACTTCAGATTCTGTAGTGTTTGAAAAATTGAATTTTCCCAATATTTTGCTCAATCTTTCCCCTATCATTGATTAAATTCCAATGAAAATTAAAAAGATAAGTGATTTTTTTCTGCCTCTAAGGAGAATTTGACTTTGTTTTCGACTTTTTGCCCGTTAGACTTGCATCATTTTTCCTTGAGATGAGTTCCCTGATTTGTCTTCGTCATTCTTGTGGATGAATGATGCCATCTAAGTACAATTATCATAATTTATTGTGCAACTTGGAAATTTGAAATTTTTTCAACCAAAATTTAATTATTGGCGAGAGAGTTCTTCGAACTTGAAAATCTAGCTCTCCTGCATTTTGCATCTTATTTATTATTTAAATTTAAAGAAATACTCTTCGTTTGGCACCAAAAGCTTGTTAATCTTGAAAAAAGTCAAATTATTCTACGCAACCCCTATACTTCAAAGTAGCTCCTTTATAATAAAACGTCTCGGTATAATTCTCGCGAATCTTAATAATGACGAAATAATTTCCATTTGAAAAAGTCGATTTTAATAATTAAAAAAAAAAACGAAACGAACCTTGATAAACCTGTATCGAAATGAAAGCTCTCAACGAAGTATATTCTCGAGGTATTCTTTTCATTACGAATTACGATAGCTCATATCCGTTTACAAACCTACGAAGCGAAGTTTACTTAGCATATTTATTTAGATAAAACCCATTCTAACATGTACGTACAAAAAAATGATTCATTTCCCGTTATGTATTTTTTGCTTATTGATGATTCGCGATCGCGAGAAGCATTGAAAGCTTTCTTTCCACAAATGAGCAACATCCTAGTCGTATAAGGGATGAATAGTGTATAGAAAACAGCAGCTGCTATATTTCGCATTCGTCAGTGCTAAACGAATGTTACCTCAGAGTACTCCGCCCCACCCTCCCTATATACAACGTTTAATAAAAATTGATTACTAGTGTTTCACCAAGTGTGCTATTTAAACGCTCGATTTGGCGCCTTCGCTTATACATATATTTACTTATAACACGATGCGGTGGTGCTGGTGCATTGACGAAGTTCTTTGTGGCATTGAGGGTGCGCTGATTGGTAAAGGTAGAGAAATTTATTTGATTGCAGTAAGAAACTTAGCGTAACCACCCTTGTTTTTTTTTTGCTAATAAGTCGAGGGAAAAAACATCCAGCGTCGGAATACGTAGATATCGTTTATTGAAATTTTTCCAAGTGTATTTCGAGCGAAATGATTTTTTTTTATTCTCCAGACGATTCGAAAAATATGCCATTCTTGTCCGCGGTACCATATTTTCCCCAGCATCAGATATAATTTCACCAGGAATTTCTCCAACATTTGCAGATATCTCGAAGTTATTTCGTTGGAAGATGAGCTCCAGCATTTTTTCGCTGGAATTTACCAACTCGTTCTTCGTACCTAAATTAATTTCATTATTCGCCATATTGATATTTTTCCATCGGTATTTCAATTTCCTGTTTAGTCGATGATTTCGCCGATTTGTATTTTCGATAGAATTCAACTCGTTTGTATTATGAATTTTAAACTGCTCTATTTCTCGATTTCGTTTCTCATATTCGTAATGGCAGATGGGAAACTCACGTCGTGTGACAACCGATTGGATATTTCATTTTCTAGATAATTATTCTCGTATAATTGTATTCCACGGAGCGCGAACGAATTCTAAGACAACTTGCCGTATTCATTTTCTCATCCAACGAACATCGACTAAAGGGAATAACGGCTAAGTTGTGGCTGATTTTGACATGTATTTTCATCTCGTCGTGGTAAGAATCTCCGCGGATATGGTGTTTTTTTATAAAAAAAAAAAAGGAAGAATCTGTGTCATGGCCTGTTTTCATTCTTTATTCTTGCATTTCGCCGAGAGGATATTTTAAAGGGATAAAAGAAGAGGTTTTTTTAAAGGTGTACTTCGTATGCTCGGCCGTCCTAACCAAACTATCGTATGTTTTTCCTTTTTAAATCTGCGTGCCTTTGCCTTGGAAAGGTACGGTACGATGAGATTGATTTTCTTAGGGAAATTGTATATATTATATTGTGAAAAGTTGAAGGTATAGAGTTTTTCATGTCGAATGGAATAAGTAGTTTTTCTGTGGCTGGAACTTTTTCCGAGCAGATTTTGTATTTTGATTTGAGAATTGAAAATAAATTCAGTAGGTAGGTTCGAAAAATCATTTGTTTGGTTGTTATTTTTTTTTTTTGTTGAAATCTTAAGAAAGTTTGCTTCAATGATTATGCAGGTAGGTAATTACCAATTATTTGAAATGAGGTTAATTTTTTTCATACTGAGAACTTCATGAACTGTCTCCAGAAATGTTGACAAGTTTATGGTAGCCCTTAGCAAGAAATAAGCAATAAATGTAATGTATCAAGGTTGAATGGAAATGGGAAAACTTACGAAAGTATTGACCTCTTTTTTTAGAAAATGTGGCAAACTTTTCAGTTTGAGCAGAGATGGGATTAATTATTCCCAAAATGATTTTAAATCTAAATTTTAAAACCATTTTCAAAATTCTCGGTTATCATGAAAATTATCTCATAAAAAATGATTCAAAATTACGATTTAAAAACATGATTTTTCTCAATATAAAAAATCATGATTCATGAAAATCATTAATTAATATATTAAAAAATCTTAAAATTTGAACCTGTTTTTGACCATGTAGGTATAGATACATAATCTTGAAGTTCAAAGTTTTAGACAATTCTAATTTTCTTCTAATTTTGAAATTTTTGGCTCACCTCAAGGATTTAAACCATGATTTTGATGATTTTTTTTTAAATACATGGTTTTGTCTATTTCTGATTTTAAGTGGAAAAAATTGAAATGCTACCAAAGTCAAAACTTTTTACCCCCCCCCCCCCTCCAGTCAACTTCAGCTCGTCTCTGAATGTTAGTGAAACCCGATCAAAAATATGTTATCATGATTAACATTGTATCACCGCTTCTCTCTCTCTCCCCCCCCCCCCCCCCAGAAAATTCTAAAACCGGGGCCTAGCCCTTAAACCAATTACCAACAAAAAAATGATTGTAGATAAATCTGATCATTAAATTATAAAATCGCATAATTATGTTTAGATGAAGCAGATGCTTCGCCTGTTTGGATCGGGGTGAATGGGTGGTGTGTAGAAAAAAAGGAAGAAAAGGAAAAAGGAAAGGTAGTATAACAAAAGAAAATAGGAAAATCAGTATTAATGAATAATTTTCATGGTAATTCCGGCTAAATGCCCAACACTTTGAATCAGTTGAATCAGTGGTGTACAAATTAGATAGTGCAAAAGAGTCTGAAACCTCAATTAATTTTATAGTTTCAAAAAAATAATGGGGAGGAGAGGATGAAGCCGTTCACCCCAGGATGCCGTAAAATGGAAAGAAAGTTAAAAGAACGGGTGTTCATAGGGGTAGGTGGGTGGTATACGAAAATCTGCATTGCTTCATCTATTTTCCTATATAGGGTGTTCCGGTAGTAGTGCACCGCCTTCAAACCAGAGATGCAGCTACCCAAAGTACATAAGTGTATACATGTTTGCCAACGTAAAGATTGAAGGGTCAAGCTACGAAATAGTCTTGAGAGATGTTTCAAAACGTCGTAACTCCACTGATAATAAAGGTAGGCAACTTTTTTTGAAACTTTCTGGTAGAACTTTTTAAGTTCCACAAAATGAATTATATTCATATTTTGCCTAGTTCTAAAACTCAAGGAGCTATAATGATTTGAAAATTTGTAGGCATCATAAGTCCTTCAATTTTCAAGTTGCGCAAAATTTTGTAAAGAGTCATTTTTGTTGAACTTTTTGAGCTCTATAAAATGAGCTAATAATTTTTAGCATAACTCTAAAATTGAAGGAGCTACAACCATTAAAAAGGCAAAGACTAGCATTATTTTCTCAAAATTAAATTTTTTCTTAAATTTTTTTTTTCAAAATGGTACCTCATGTTTTCGACGTTATTTTGGGAACCCACAACCTCTTGAAGATGACCTGGAGGCCTCGAAATCATGTCTGGGCTCGTTTCAATTCGATGTCTCTTATATACAGTAATTTTGGCAAAATCGAGAATCTTTGATTTTTTCCAACTTATTTCCACTTTTCTGAAGTCTGAAGTCAAAAATACCTATTCAATTCTTAAAAAAGAGCAAAAAAAATCCAAGTTGCTCGATTTCGCTGAAATTGGCGTATATGAGAGATATCAACTTGAAACAAGCCCAGACATGATTTTTAGGCCCCCAAGTAATCTTGAAGAGGTTGTGGGTTCCCAAAAGGGCGTCATTCTGGTATTTCAAAGAAAATTGGCAAAAAGGGGAAAAATGAACGAATTTGGTGTGAATGCAGGTTGATGGTGTATTTTGGTGTCATTAATGATATGTTGCAAGAAAAAAAAAATTTGACTGGAAATAACCCATTAAAGGGGGAAAAATGAACAAAAAAACAGTTTTTTGCATTTTTGAAGATGACGCACCACGTTATCAAGTTGTACAAAAATATGAGGTTGTACATCTAGACCATATACACAATATATATTTTTTTCAGAATTGCATTTCTGAAAGGGAATACCAAAATGGCCCTCAGAAAGCTTAAAATGTCCATTTGACTCTGAAAAAGTGCTTGAATTTTTTTTTTTTAAATCCAAAAATCACCATTGATACTGTCTACTATCCCTGCAGGGTTGAAAAAATTCGGTTGAAAAACTGTCAAAAATGAAAAATTTTAAAATAAAATTTACATTTAACCTCGCAGAAGGGGTTAGAGTTGAGATATCGAGCTAGGCATTTTGTTACGAGAGTTTTAGACCATAAGGACCATCCACCGGATAATTTAAAATTCGGTGCTCAGGGCCAAATCACCCATAAACCCGGCTACGCTCTTTTGTGAACATGTATCTCATACTCCGGCATTTCAAAAAAAGAATCAGATACCTAACATTTTTCCTCGAGATTTTTTTTTTCAAAATTATGAATCCCCTCTCTTTTTTCATCAGCTCAAAAACATACCCATATAGCAATGATTTTAATTTTATTGTATTCAATTCGACCAATTCAAAATTATGTAAATTTTGCAGATATTTTGGCCAAGATCAAATTTGAAAGAGCCAAGTATGTGGCTGCTGGTCTGGGACAGAGATTCAGAATTCTCTTTGAATTTGCAATTTTGGCATCGTCAATTCAAAGGATTAAAAAGACAAGCAACTTGAACCACCTTGATGAATATTTGCAGGTCCCTATCCTGCTGTACATATATCATCATCAAATAATTAGAATAAAATACCTCGTGTACAAAAAAATATGTCAACGTAATTGGCAAAAAACCTGTCACGGTGCAACGTATACCTAATTAACAAGCCATACTCACTCATTTTTCATCGTCTAATAAATAAATTGATAGCAATACGACTCCGATTATCATTCATCATACGAGCACACCGATTATAAACCCGGCATTCAGCACTCGACTAAACTTGGACATTTCGTGTAAAATGTAAATAATACGCGACGACGAAATTGAGAGACAGCATGCAAAACACGTACGCTACGATGTTGGCGACCATTTCAAAAAGCCACAATATTACGTCGAAATTACAAATATAAAAATTAAACGCCACCAAGTACGCGTAAAACGAAATTACGATACAGTTAAACATTATTCATCATCGCGGTATACCACCGTACGTATTACTGATGTAAAAAATTTTCGAACTCTTCCACTTGATGTAGATACAGGTGCAATCGTAATACTCACTTCGGTATTTTGAAAAATGTGCTATCAGTGAAGATAAGTGGAACGTAAATACGAAAAATTTATATTTATTCAAGTGTTTCGTTTACACGATATGATAGTTTCGCCATTTCTGCAGGATGTTTTTTTTTTCTTCTTTTTTCATTTCGCCCGCCAGTGCTAGCCTAGTATTTTTATTGGTTTTTTTCTGGTGCGTCGCGGCGTCGATAATGGAAGACGCGGGTAATGAGATGTGACAATGAGACAATTGCCATAATGAGTATTCAAATTACTGCCGATAGTTATATTTTTGCTTAGATATCAACCTTGAATCAGGTCTCACTGGTGTAGCTGCGAGCTGCGGTCTCGTTCACAAAGTAATCTGTTTCTGTTGTTTGGTATCATGTTTATCATTGTAATATTACCTATTTCTGTACTGAGTCATTTGCACGAATTTGGATTGTACGAGTATCTATGTGTGTAATAATCTTTAGGGACTCGATTGAACCGGATGAAATTGCTATTATTTTGTAAAAACTTTTTCCATTATCGTGCTGTGCGAAAATTTTTGCTCGCTGGGTGAAGAGCTAAGCTTCTCGTGTATGTAGAGTGCAAACAAATTACCTAGCTATTTTTGCAAAATTTTTGCCTACTTGGTGAACAAACAACTATTTTATACTCGTATGCCTATGTGTTAGTTACGTAGATACTGGGTATCTATGTGTCCTAATATGAGTATGACAAAGTTTTGTTTTTTACTGTCGGTAACTTTCCGACATGTTTGATAGGTTTTTGTTATTAATTTTTCCTATAATCCCTACTCGACAAATTTATCGAATATGTGTAGATAATTAGGTTTTTGATACTTATTTGAATACTTTACTATGAAATGTCATATACCTACAAGTACATAAAATATGTTACCTACGTATACTTAATGATCAGCAATGAATTTCACCTACCAAAATAATTAATAAAAATTATAGTGCTGGGTATTAGAGAACATTTTTTCATCAATTTCACATCTTTGTTAAATTTTTAACCAATTTTTTCATTTTTGATGAAATTTGAAAATTTTTCTAAATTTTGCATATTTTTGTCTGCTTTTAATGCACGTTTGAGCAAATTTCAAATATTTGGGAATACGAGTAGGTACTTTCACTCATTTTCATAAAATTTACACTTTTTTGTATGATTTTACGCATTTTATCCTTTTATAATTAGGTAGGTACCTAACTACCTACCCATGTTTTTGGTAAGATTTGGATATTTCGACAAATTATGATTTTGCATTTTTCAAAAAATTTTCCATTGCTGTTTTGCTGGTGTATAATGAAATCCAGTCAGCTTTTCACCTAACGCTGACTTTTAAATGTTTTGTGAGACTTTTTTGAACTTGCTGCCTTTTAGACATTTTGTCTGACTTGTTTGGACTTGGAAATAGTTTCATATTTCTATACCCCTTTTTGGAATTGAAGGATTTCAGAAATGATGCTGATTTTTAGATATTTTGTCAGACAAACACGTTGGACTTTTCGGATTTAGAAAATTTTAGAAATCACGACAACTTTCCGACACTTTGTCAGGCAGATTTCTTGGACTTGGAAGATTTCAAAGATTTTTTGGATTTGAAAAAATTTTCAAATTTCATACGATTTTTTGGACTTGAAAAATTTCAACTTTATGGACTTGACAAATTTCAAGAAAAGCTCAAATCAGAATTTTGTCTGACAACTTTTTACGCAACCCCGGCTTTTAGACATTTTGTGAGAATTTTTTTTAACTTGCTGACTTTTAAGCATTTTGTCAGACTTTTTTTTTGGACTTGAAAAAATTTTTCAATTTTCATTCACTTTTGGAATTTGAAAAATTAGATCATGCTTTTTAGACATTTTGTCAGACTATTTTAGACTTTCTGGACTTGAAAATTTTTTCAGGTTTCAAACAAGTCTTTGGACTTGAAAAGGAAAATTTCAGAAATTCTGACTTTTTCGATTTTGAAAAATTTTATTGACAGTCAGTTGACTTTTAAACAAAGAAAAAGTCAAAATTTGACTTTTAGACATTTTGCGAGACATGACAACTTTATTTCTGACTCTTTGAACTTACAATTAGATAAAGTCAGACATTATACATATGTCAGATTTGAATGTTAACTTCAGTTTGACATATAAGAATGCAAATATGTAGGTACTTAGGCTATTATTGTTTTACACTTTCATGGGTAGTGTGGAAATAAAAATGATAATGGGCACGATGATCTCATAACTTGTTTGATTTTATATGATTTTGATAAAATTTGCGCAGTTGACTACAATTTTAAACATTTTTTGCACAATTGGCACTTTTTATTGTAATACTTTTCACATTCTATTCATTTTATATGTGTCCACGGTTCACAAATTTTCCCCATTTTTGATTTTTTGAAATTTTTGTGCAAAGTTTACACTTTTTTGGTAATTTTTTGCGCGGGTAGTCCATTATTTTCTCATGTTAGATAAATTTTTTGCACGGTTTTGAGTAAAATTTGCCTTTTTGGATATTTAAAATTTGTTTTTTTTTGTTTTTTCATTGTCTGACAAATTTTTCACATTTTGGCATATTTTCTCATTTTTAGTAAACTTTGCTTTTTTGGCAATTTTTATTTTATTGGTTTTTTCACCACTTGACAAATTTTCATATCTTTGCACATTTTCGCATTTTGAGCAAACTTTGCCTTTTTGGTCATTTTTTTACGTTTTGTCTATTTTTGCACCATTTTTCACAAATTTTACTCATATTCAGCATTTCTGTGGTTTTAGTTTCACTTTTTGGGCATTTTTTTTTACATATTTGTCTATTCCTCTATGATTTGGCAAATTTTTCATTTTTTTGCATATTTTCACATAATTATGTATTTGAGCACAATTTAAACAATCCTCGTTTTAATGTTTGGCGTTTTTAATATGCCCTAAAATTTCACAATTTTTCTGTTAGTCGATTATAGTCATTCTTAGAAACCTTTCACAAGTTTTAAAAGACTAAAGTTTGAAGTTTCAATTCAACTAATAATTACGATTATTAAACAGAAAACTAAACCTGAAAACAAGCGAAATCGTTATCGTTTCTCCTGATTATAGTTTTGCCCCTATTTGCAACTACTATGATACTCACATCCGCATCCCAATGACGCTCAAAAAGATAGTATCTATTTCATATAACGAAACAAAAGTAAAAATTACTTGATAATTCGGTAATATTTTTGGCAAATTTGCAAATTTTCAAAACTTGGTAGATTTCTGTAATATTTTTTGAATTTTTTATTGAAAAATTTTTACCAACTTTATTAAATTTGCTGCTTTTTTCAAATTACGTTTTTCTCCTTAGGAAATTAATTCCGTAAATTTCACCACCTCATCACCAAATTTTCAAATATCATTCAATTTCTGTAAATTTTTTAAAATTTAGTCGATTTTTTGACAAATTTAGGTGAGATGAGCCCTTTTCCATTACTTCGTCTCTGTACCATCCTTGAATGTACAGTTGTACGTAAGTTGGGCACCTATGTTCAAGAGTTTCTCCTATGCACCTATGTATTTGTAATAAGTATTTTTGTTTTTGAATTCGAAATTTCAATATAACTCGAATGAAATGACATCCACGTTTCGCCATCTCTCCGAGCACCCGAACCAATTACATAGCCAACTTTTTGTTGAGGTAGAGATTTCGCTCGATTTTCCTCCTGTAAGAAACGACAAAATGTTACTCGCAATAAAAAAAAGCTCGTTTCGACGTTGTCATTTTATTATACGACAGTCTGCGTAATAATTTTGCAGGTTGGCATTTAATCGAGTAATGCTAATAATGTCACCGCGTGCCTAAGTATATACAGCAACGCTCCACGACAGCGACATCGTCGACGAATAAAAACCAAGGGAAAAAAATGGTCTTACGCGATACGAAGGGAAATTTCTTCACGGTATTGTTTGTTCTCATTAGTAAATCTCCGGTTATATATACTCGTAGAAAAAGAAGCCAACGATAGGGTTTCCTTCGTGCTGTTTGCACCGTCTCTCGGTCCGCATACCTACTTACTCGTTAATGCGAAAATTTCATAAAAGGACCCGTTAAACCATAATGATAACAAATGAAACTGTTGATTTTTCATTTCGCTTTACTTTTTCAATTAAAACACATCGAGTAAATAAGTCAGCTCTGTGAGAGTATACGTGCTCGTTTTAATGAAATACAACCAAGGGTCGTTTCGGTAGTTTTTCTATTTTATCGTTTAACGTAGACCATGCCATTGCTGTAGTATAGGCTTCGCAAGAGACTGCGATTCTTTCAATTTACAGCTATTTCGATGTTCAATTACGAGAAAAGTATTTCTGTTTCGACCTCCAAGTACATATAAGTAAATTAAAACCAGCCTAGTTCGAATCTGCGCCTATAGAGGCATAAAAAATCATCTTTGTTTTGATGATTAACGACCATAAGGAAATTCGCTGACGGTGTTAAACGTTTTTTCAGCAACAAGTACGAAATAACTCCTGTATAATAAAACACATCCATCAAATTATTATGTAGCCTATCAAAAGTTGTCAAAATATCCGATGTGCGTTATTACTTTGGACGAATTTCATTCTTGGTTTACATGTGACGTTGTTTCAAGTCGAACTTCTGTTTTGGTATGTTACAGATTTAAAAGATCATCGTTGAAAATGCGATAAAACTCGACGTCTCAGCTACATACTACCAATTTCAGTATGGGAGCTGGTACGAACCCGTACAAAAACCTCCAGTTCCGATGGCATTGATGCGACGTCTTTTAGTTGATGCACAGGTAATTGAATAAACCTATGTAAACTCTTTAATGTTCCGCTGACGATTCTCATTAGCATAAATGCCAAAATGATGATGATGCGTGATAACACGACTGATAAAAATTAGTGCTTGTCGAAACGATGTTGACTTAGGATGTTTTTGGTTGGCATAACGAAGCATAAGGCTGTAACCAGATGAACCAGCTGATTTTGTTTTTTGGATGGATTTCTTTGAAGGGAGTCGAGATTTTGGAAAATATCTTTCTAAAGAGCGCCAAGTCATTTGATTTGTTGACATACCTATTACGACTTTTGATGCATACATTTCAAAGCTGATATTTTACAGGGTGGTTGGTAAACCAACGAAGGGTATTTTTATCTATTTGCAATGTAGGTACTCGTACAGGGTGTTCGATAGTAGAGCATCGCCTTCAAACCATAGATGCAGCTACCCAAACTACATAAGTGTATGCATGCTTGCCAACCTCAGGGTTTGAAGGGGCAAAGTTATGCATTAGTCCTGGTAAATGTTTCAAAACGTCGTAACTTCGCTGATAATATACAGGGTGTCTGGTGAGTGGTCTGCCAACCTCAAAATTTGGATACAACCAAGTAAAACTAACAAAAAACTTTATATACTTACACCTGGTGCTCAAGTTCCAAAATGAAGTAGCTACAAACCTTGAAAAATGGGTTACAAAATTGGTTGGCAACCCTGCGTTCAAAATTTTTTTGACGTCGACAATGGATATCACTTTGAAAAAGCAAAAAAAGTTCTATCAACATTGGGATGCCTATCTTCGAAATTGAAGGAGTTGAAGCATTAAGAAATGCCTGTAAAAGGTACTGCCTACCTCAATTTGTTTCTGTGCACTGGTGAGGCATGAAAATTGCAAAATTTCTTCAAAACAATACACGGAGCAGGTGTAACCTTTTGTGATGAACAAAAAAAGTTGCGTAAAAAATTTGCCCATCTTTGAAATTTAAGGCGCTAATTTTCAACGCTTTGTAGCGGCTCCATTTTTAAAGATGGGCAAATTTTTCACATAACTTTTTTTGTTTGTCTTGAAAAGTTACACGTGTTCTATGTATTGTCTTGATAAAATTTTGAAATTTTGTACATCTCATATCCAAATTTTAAGTTTGGCAGACCAGTGACCGGACACCCTGTAGAAAGCAATTTTTTTTTTGAACTTTCTTGTAAAACTTTTTAAGCTCTACAAAATGTATTATATTCATGTTTTGCCTAACTCTAAAATTGAAAGAGCTACAATGATTTGAAAATTTGTAGGCTTCATTACTCCTTCAACTTTCAAATTATACAAAATTTTGTAAGAGTCATGTTTTGTTGAGCTTTTTGAACTCTACAAACTAAGCTAATAATTTTTTGTCCAACTCCAAAATTGAAAACATAAAAGACCATTTTGAATAAAATTTTGAAAAGAAAAAATTAAATTTTAAGAAAATAGTGCTACTTTTCATCTTTTTAATGGTTGTAGCTCCTTCAATTTTAGAGTTAAGCTAAAAATTATTAACTCATTTTGTAGAGCTCAAAAAGCGCAACAAAAAATATCTCTTGCAAAATTTTGCTAAACTTGAAAATTGAAGGAGTTATGGAGCCTACAAATTTTCAAATCATTATAGCTCCTTCAATTTCAGAGTTAGGCAAAACATAAATATAACTAATTTTCTAGAGCTTAAAATGTTCTACAAGGAAGTTTCAAAAAAATGTTGCCTATATCTATATTATCAGCGGAGTTACGACGTTTTGAAACATCTATCAAAACTAGTACATAACTTTGTGTCTTCAAATCTTAGGATCAGCAAACATATATACACTTATGTAGTGTGAGTAGCTGCATCTTTGGTTTGAAGGCGATGCACTACTATCCGGAACACCCTGTATAGATATTGCAAACTGCAAAGGTTATTATATTAAACGAAGCGAAGTGCAAGACTTATGGCAATTTTAAGAGCGAGGGGAGAAGGTTAAACATTGAACGTGAAACATTTTTCTCGAGGGGTTGAAAAGTTTTCAGTTAATGGAGAATGTTTTGGTTTGGATGAAATAAAACTACCAAAATATCGTATTATTCGAGGGTACTAAAGTATATTCTACTGTAGTCCGATGCTTATCCGATTTGTTAACGAAAAAAAGGCTTCGAAATGCCGGCACACGATACGTATACTTTTATATCATACACATCGGGATGCGGATTAAGCACAATTCGCATCATATCAGGTGCCCCCTCCTATTTCCCTATCGTCTCGGTAATATCTCGTTTAAGTGATTGGGGATCTTTGGAAATGAACACGTAAACGATTTTACAGCGTTTGGAGACAATGTCCATAATGTTTATCTCGTTTTGCTTTTGCTTTTCGAAACAAAGAAAAATATTTTTTGGCTTTTTCTTTATTGTGAAAAGTTTACGATTTATTAGCTCGGTTGATTTTCCTTAATTCCCGTCGTGACGATAAGTTTTTCCTCGCCGCAGATTGTAAAAATGTATAATTTACAGTTTCTGCCGAAGTTTTTCAACCCCCTCTGTATAAATGCTCCCCACGTTGTATTTTCCGGATCTACTAATTTATACTGTTGCGACGACAATCGGAGAAAAAAATCGGATAGATTTTTCATTGTATGCATTAAAAAGTCGTTTTTGTTGCGTTATTTTCTCCCTTATTTTTTTCCCTTGCTTTCTTTATGGCTGCGATTTTGATTGTAAATTACTATTCGGATACGAAAGTGCGCGGGTGTGTCGAGTAAATCATCGAAAAGTTCTCGAAGAGTTTATTTTAATGGTCGATGCATAACGTGAATATTATTTGTTGCCTTTTGGGAACTCGATTTTGAAAATTTTGTGGGCTGGAAGAATTATTTTGGGGTCTTTTTCGATGTAGGTGATGTGAGAGGTAAAATGTTTCCAAAATTGGGAATTGACTGAAAAACGTTAAGGAAAAGTTGCAATGAAGATGAAGAAAAGAGATAAGAATTTTACTTCGAGTAAATCTATTTAGTATTTTGAAATTTACAGGCGAAAATACGTAAAATGGTCGAAGAAAATCGTCAAATGCCCTCTCGACTCGAGAGCGACATGCGTAACCCCCACGATGAAATGGTCTCCTTAAGAGATGAATTACTCGATACGAACAGAAGAATGGAGCATTTAAACATCAAGCCACTCAACACAGATCCGAAAAACACATCTTGCGGAATTTCTTCCATGAACCCGGAGAACTCCAGTTCTTCGAAGAGTAGCAAAAGTTCGAAAAATTTCGACGACGTATCTCCCATAGCTACGCATAAGTTTTTAAATACCAGCAGCCATAGGAAATTCAACGCTTATCTTAGGGATAATTCTTCGAGCAGTAGTAACAGCAACGGTGGCCCTTGCTTAGAAGGCAAAGACTCCAATCTCATTGTAGATGATACCAATTACGTCAATCGTAGAAAATCTAAGAAATCTAAGAGTAAACATTCGAGAAGAAGGACTGATCTAGATTTTCACGAAGATACGGAACCACCGTCGCCTACTCCGGGTCCTAGTAGCAGAAATGAATTTGGTGAGTTAATTTGTGCATGTACAAATCTATTTGAGTAATTTTCAAGTGTATTTTTCCTTGAAGAAATTGCTTTGAAGGAAAATTATGAAATCCTTTTTAATACTGTCAAACTGTTGAAAAATCCAAATTTCCTCATAAATCTCACTTAGGTATGTTATTTCGAAAACCCAAAACAATAAAACATTCAAAAAATCTTGAACATTTGGAAAAACTCGAAATTTCTGAAAAATCAAGATTTTTAGGCGAATCTGAAATATTCATAAAATTTCCAACATCCATTTAAACTCAAATATTTGGAAAATCTGAAACACCCTGAAATTCAAGACATCTAAAAAACTAAAAAATTTCTGGAAAATTCAAATTTTCCAAAAAAACGTCAACTATTGGGGGTCTGGAAAATCTGAAACACCTGGAAGCTCTGAATTTTCAGAAAACTCTGAATTTCTGGGAAATTCAAATTTTTCAGGAAATCTCAACCATATGTAAAATCCAAAATATTTGAAACACTTGAACATCCAGAAAACCCAGAAATATTTGGGAAACCCTGAAAACGTGGAATCACTTTGAATTTCTGGATAATGTGAAATTTCTGGTAAAGCTGAAATATTCAAAAAATTTCAAACACTCAAAAAATCTCAAACATCTGGGAAATCTAAAACATTTGGAAACCCCTGAATTTCTGGACAAACTCAGATCTCCGGAAAACTCGGAAATTTAAAATTTTCAGAAAATTTCTGCTTTCCTGAATATCCGAAAACCAAAACGTCTAGAAAATCTCGAATATCTGTAAAATTTCAAACATCCAAACAAGTCCAAATATCTGGAAAATCTGAAACGCCTCAAAAATCCAAAACACGTGGAAACCCCAACATTTCTGGAAACCTCTAAATTTTTTGGAAACCACGAATTTCTGGGAAATTCAATTTTTTCAGAAAATATCAACCACTCATATTTGTAAAATACTAAAATTTGTAAAATTTGAACATCCAGAAAACCCTACACACCCAAAAAATCAAAAACATTTGAAAAATTCTAAAAATCTGGAAACAGCAAAACATGTTGAATTTTTGGATTATGTGAAATTTCTGGTAAAGCTGAAATAATCAAAATATTTCAAGCACCCAAATAAATTAAAATATCTAGAAAATCTGAAACACCCCAAAAAATACAAACATCTGGGGAATCCTGAATTTCTGGGGAATCTCAGATTTATAGAAAACCCAGAAATTTAGAATTTCCCCGAAATTCTTGCTTTCCCGAAAATCTGAAAACTAAAACATCTAGAAAATCCTGAATATTTGTAAAATTTCCAACATTCAAATAAATTCCAATATCTGGAAAATCTGAAATATCTCGAAAATCCAAAACACCTGGAAAAACCAGAATTTCTGGAAACCCCTGAATGTCTGGGAAAGTCAAATTTTTAAAAAAATCTCAACAATTTCAAATTCGCGAATATTTCAAAAATTCAAGCATCAAAAGAACCCCACATATCCGGAAAAACAAGAAACCTTTGGAAAATCTTAAAATTCTGGATGCGGATAGTGAAAGAAGATTGAACGCATTTGAGATGTGGTGTTATCGAAGAATGCTAAAAATACCATGGACT